>JAUMHM010000016.1:44351513-44374707 GCA_032362435.1 Melikaiella ostensackeni | reverse complement strand
GCATATAAAACTAGAGACTATAAGCTAACTTTTCCGGCCTGGTACGATATTTTTACTGGCCACCAATTTTGGATAGGAGGGGTGATCGATTTTAAAAAGAATGCCCCATTTATATAATAATGTATAATAATGAAATAATAATGAGCTTTATTTTTATCTCTTTATAACAGAAACCAAAAAAATGTGTGGAGCAGGTGACTAGAAATAATTTTCTTTCGCCTATAAAAAAAATAGAAATATAAATTAGTAATACCTAAAAATTAGATTAGTCAGTAATTATTAATACATGATTTATGTAATACTCTTATTTTTCTTCGGACTGTTCGATTTTAATAATAAAGAAAAATGAATATCGAATAAAAAGTGTAAACCTAAATTGAGGGATAACATTTTTTTCAAAATTGAATCAGTAAATCTACTTGTTTATTCTTTATTAGTAGCAGCGGTACAACGATAGGTGTTCAACTTTGGATCAAATTGTTAAGAAAGAATGAAACTTTCTTTGTGACTCAGAAAATGTTTCAGGATCGGGTACCAAAAATTTGTTCATAATTTAAAAGAAAAGAGAACAAGTTTGTTACAATCCGGTATTTTTCGAAATAATGAAAATAATTCACTGTTTGCTTTTGATCCTGGTGGAGGCTTCCTCATTGTTTCAAAATCTGAGAAGAAATTTCAAAAAGTTGAACATTAAAAACTGTCGACCTTTGTTTTGAAAATCAAAAAATGCGAAATATAGAAAAAAGTCCAAAAAAAATTTGTTTCTTTCGAAGATTTGTACAAAAAGTTCATGTTCCATTTTTTGTTATTATGCACTAAACATTTTTTATAAACCTGAAATGAAGCTTAATATTATTAAGAGCATTTTTGTAATTTTATTATGATAATTATTCCAAATTTCAATAAAAATATAAGTATCAAAAAGTGAAAAAGGAATTTTTGTAGAACTCTTCGAAAGGAACAGTTGTTTATTTTTACGAAAACTTTCGCTATTCTGTTGATTTTCCACTTTCTAGTATTTTTTTGCAGATTTTGAAACAATGAGAAATCCCCCATCAAAACCAAAACGAAAAAGTGAATTATCCTGATAATATAAATCCTTATAATCAATTTCACTAGCAGGTCCGTCCTTATTTATTTTTCTGTTTGCAACACTTTCAGTAATCGGAATTAAACTTACTTGGTTTTATAGATAAGAACAGAATCCATCAGAGAGAGAAACCCTATATAAAATAATTTTCCTTTGGAAAATATGATGTAAACATAATTTGTTTTAATTAAGAACTTGGAGATGTTTTATATATATTCACATGAAATACATGCTTTTCTCACTATCTATAGACAAAGATGATAGTCACCATGGCTATAATAACAGAAATATTTGATTATAGAGAATTTTGTTTGCCTTTAAAATATTTGAATAAATCAACAAAATTGTTTTGTTAGATCAATCAAAAGTCGCAGTAACAACATTTTTCTAACTCATCAAAACATTCTGTTACTTCTACAGTCCATTTTTGTTCTGTTGGGACAACTGAATGTTTTTTGTTGCTGTTGTTTTTTGTTTTTTTGTTTAGATTAGAGTAAAATCTCAAGTATACTTTTATAACTTTTTATCTTTTCAATTGAAATTTATTTAATCTAATACCTTTTAAACATTTTTTTCTTGAAATTTTCAAATTTTCTGTGGATGCTATTGGAACTTGTATGCCTGAGGAATCTACATTTTGAATGCTTCAGTTTCTTCCTTTCAACAAATGCGAATTTGAACGCTTCAGTCTAAATGTTTGTAATATTAAGTACTTAAAATTACAATTTTGCAAGTGAAAACATCATAGAAATTAAAAGTTGTATCTTCGTTCACGCCCAGCGTGAAGAAACTACGACTGAAAAGGTACCTGCCCTTCCCGTTTTTTTTCCTGATTATTTTTTGAGGATGCCTTCCGATTATTTTATGCCTGAAATGAAGAAAATCGTAAGGTGGCCTTCTTAAATAATTCAGTTCTTCACTTTTTAAATATATATATATTTTTAAAATCTTATCCGTATAAGAGCTCTTTCTTACATTTTTGTTTGCTTAAATTCTTTAATTTGGTATCCCAGAAAAGATGCAAAAGGTTACAGATCAGTCGAGGTGTGAAACTGTTTCAAAGTTACGCAAAGAGGAAAAAAAATCAGTTTTTCAAAAATTTTTCGTTTTCGGAGCATTTTGTCAAAATTAATTTTGTAACTAAAAATAATCTACATTAAGTTTTCAATAAAACTGAAAAGAAAGAATGTTTCAGCTCTAATAGTTCAGGAGATATTGTCTTAAAAACCGAAATCTAACTGAATATTTTATATTTTTTGAAGTATCTCGATTTTGGTACATAATTACGTAAAAATTTGCACATAATAAGTTAAAATTGATCAAATTCACTGTAAAAGAAATGAGAAAACAATATTCTAGCTGCCATAGATCCAAAGTTATCGCTTACGAAAGTAGGCCCTTTTTTATAGAAGAAACGATTTTTAAAAATTGTACATCCTGAACTATTTTAAAATTCACATCTTTGCGATATTGTGTTGTTTCAAATAAATATCATGAATATTTGTCATATTCTGCTGAAAAAACTATATTTAATATTCTAAAATGCCAAGAGTTGCTGCAACCCATATGATAAGGTTAGCAAGAAAGTGCGCTTACTATGTTTTGGAAAAACTAAAACATTTTGCATAAGTTTTACATGAGAAAGGTCTACAATAAGTTTGCTATTTTTTTCATGTGGGATGCACTGAAAACAAGATATTTCCAAAAACTACATGTTCAACCCAATTCTATAAAGAAGAACCTACTTCAGGAAGCGATAACTTTGGATCTATGGCAGCCAGAACTTTTTTTTAAATTTAACAGCGAATTTAATCCAATTTAACTGATTATGTGCACATTTTCACGTAATTATGTACCAAAGTTGAGATATTCCAAGGAAGTCAAAAATATTAACCAAATTTTCATTTAAATTTCGCTTCTTAAAACAATGTCTCCTAAACTATCGGGGCTAGAACATTTTTTTTAAATTTCATGTACATACTTTATTTCTAGTTATAAAATGAGTTTTGATAAAATGCTCCGGAAACAAGAAATTTCTGAGATACAGATTTTTTTTGTACTTCTTAGGTAACTTTAAACAGTTCCACACTTCTACTGATCTTGAACCCTTTGCACCTTTTCTGGGGTACCAAATTAAAGAATGTATTCAAACAAAACTGTAAGGAAAAGCTCTTTTGAGACTAAGATTTAAAAAACAAAAATATACTAAAAAAATAAAAAACTGAGTTTTTTCAAAAGATCACCTTACAATTTTCTCCATTTTAGGCATAAAATATTGGATGGCACCTGCATAAAAGAATCAGAAAAATTCCGGGATTTCACTTTTCAGTGAAACTTGGTTCTACCTCGCTTACTGTAACCTACTTGTATTTAAAATCATCTTTTTACATTTTCTATCTTTATAATCTTCAGTTATTATTATTAATCGATATTTTATTTATTTTGTTATAGTTGACGGAAGATTACTTTATAATGAAGGACAGTTCATAAAAATCAAGACCTTTGAAGAAAATCTACCACCAGGAATTGAACCGACAGAAACTTCCGATATTAGAAGACACAAATGCTCACACTGTTCAAGAAGTTTTACCCACAAACATTTTGCAACACGCCATGAAAAACATTATTGTACTTTCAATCCACAATGTTCCAAATTTGAAGAAGCAAAGTCTTTCGTTTGTGACTCATGCGGTTCCGGTTATAGTGTGATGCGAAATCTGATGTATCATAAAAAACACGATTGTGGTAAAGTCCATGCGTGCGGAAAATGTGGAAAAACATATTTACACATAAGCAATCTCAAAAAACATTTAAAGGAAGATTGTCAGAATTGAGGAAATCCGTGTTTATACTTAAATTATATTTAGATTAAATATAATTTTTTTAATGCTTACAGATTATTAGAAATGGCTCCATAAGTATACACTTTACAAATGATTGTAATCAAGGTCGTGTAAGAAACTCGACTCAAAATTTTGAGTCTTTTGCACACCCCTGATTGTAATTAAGGAATGATAAAATATTTAGATATTTAAACGACAAGTATTTTCTACTCATTCACAAATAATATAGTTCATTTGTAGACCTAACAATATATTTAAGTTTTGCTTTAAGTTTCTTAATTACTTTATGTTCTGGTAGATTTAGTTTTCCAAACTCTACCAAAATCTTTTTGTTTATAGGACACAGATTTGTATAAATGCCAGAATATATAAATTAATAAACCTTGCTGCAAACACATTAATGCATTCTGGCAAGTTTTTGACGCCATTGAATATAAATAAATATTGTTTTAGTATTAATTAATGCTCATTTAGAAACTTTCACTTTCAGGCAATTGCTCGTATCTCTTAATAATATTTTATAACTCATTTCTATAATTATGATTACTGATTCGAATTTTATTTACTTTGTTTCAGGCACTGGACGATCACATTTCAATGCAACACACTTCCTAAAAATTAAAGCCTTCGCACAATATGAGTCGCGAATGTTGGAAACTTTAGGAGAAAGAATATTCAAATGTTCATATTGCGAGAAAACTTTTACACAACAGCGGTATCAAACACGTCATGAAATTCATCAATGTATTTTGAATCCCGACAATCCTAAAAACAAAGCAATTAAGTCTTATACATGCAGAGTTTGTGGCGCTACTTACTCTCAAGAAAAGAGTTTGAATTTCCATATTCGTCATGATTGTAACAGAATTCACCATTGTGACAATTGTGGACAGACATTTTTACAATACTGTTCTTTAAAATCGCATTTAAAGAGTGGGACTTGTAAGAATTAATTATTTATCAATTTTAATTTTAGTAGTAGTTTCAATTTTAAGTGAATTTTTTTTTGTAAGTTTACCTTTATTTAGTATTATTAATTTGCAATATAAGGTAGTTGTTAGAATTGAAATCATTTTCACGATATTATAATATTAAACGATTAGATGAACATGAACTTAGACTGTTAGTGTATATAATTATATGAATATTTTTTATTTTCTAAAATATACTTCGTCCATTTCATTCTAAATATCTCTTGAAACTAGTGACTGAGTTTTCTCTCCATCTAGAAATATTTTTTTTTTACTTACCTTTCTCGCACCTTTTTTATTCTATAAGCAATATAAACTTCGCAAAATCCGTGTGTGTTTGTGATTAAAAATATTTTAATTTTTTTTTATTCTGGTTCTTGTTAAGATTTTTTGCCGTTGATTTAAGAACAGTTCTTTATTGACTTCCACTGGAAACTAGATCATAAGTTTCCGACCTCTTGAGATAAAGATAAGGTTCTTATGTTTAAAATACACTACATAATTTTCATTTTCTTTTCTTATCAAGATCACATATGCATAAATTTGTATTGCATATATGTGAAACATAAAGTATAGTAAATTAGAAAAATATTTATATACTAATTCAAGAAATATTCGAAGCAAAATTTACAAATTTATAATATTTCTTTCAGTAAATGAAAATATTTACTTGTGTCAACTGTTTATAAACTAAATATAATCCGAAAATAGGCTGACAATGTGTTATGTTTTAATAGATTACTAGAAGAATCTTTCGTTATACTCAAGCAACACAGAAAACATAAATAAAATGGGTTGTGCTTAGACAATTTCTTAAAGGGATAAATATTTTTATTTCGACTAAATTTTATCCACTTCTCGTGTTTATTTCTGTTCCAGAAAATTTCCAACACGGAATCGAGGTCAACTTTATCCTTCATTTATTTATTTGTATTTAGTATATTTTATTCAAATATAGTTTAAAAAACACATCTTGAAAAAGTTAGTGGCAATTTTTCCAAAATGATGAACTACTTATATGGTAATCTATCGATTTTCCAGCATGGCATTGATGAAATCTCTATCTCTATAAAGCTAATTAACAAATTTTCAATTTATTTCATTACATGAAATATGATGAGCTCATTGAGCAAGAAATTACAAACAAAACAGGCAGACGTTAAGGTATGCAAATGTCGATACGAGGTACGTTTGATAAGTAAGGTATATTTCCCGCAAGAAGGCGCCAAATTGAACTTTGTAGTAAATGGCCAAGAAATAGGACTTTTCAAACTAATCTCTACCAAGTTTTAGCCAGAACCGGCGCTTAGTTAAGAAGGTGTGTGCAAAATGGATGCCGCGATTGCTGAATTCCGATCAAAAGCGCAACCGAAAAGACGTTTCAGCGCAGTGTTTGGCGAACTTTAATCGGAATTCGCAGGACTTTTTGCGTCGATTTGTGACTGTGAACGAAATCTGGATCCAACACTATACCCCTGAGACAAAGCAGCAGTCAAAGTAGTGGGTATGGGTACTGCCTGGTGAAAGTGCGGTAAAGAAGGCGAAGACCGTTTTGTCAGCTGGGAAGGTGATGGCTTTTCTGGAGGGATGAAAAAATTGGAATTTCGTTGGACTAAGTGTGTAGCCCTCGGAGGAGACAATGTTGAGAAGTAAAGGCAAACTGTTGAAAACAAAAAATTTTTAATTGCTTTTCTACCAAACTTATCAAACGACTCTCGTACTGTTTTGAGAGTGTTGGACAATATCATTTTCGAAGACGACATGAAGGAAATACTTGCATTTCAAATCCTCCTAATGACCAAAAAAAAGTCAGATCTTTGAATAATACTTCTCTTATTATTTTTTATAGCATGAGTGCAGTATTATTTCAATTTTATGATGCTATTCACGCCAATGACTAAGGTTAAGCTATTTGGTACCTCCGGTTGTTTTTGTAAATTGTAATTAACTTAAAAGAGGTACAGAGAGCGTTGATGATTATATTAATGAATGCGTGTTCTATTTTTTAACTTAATGAATCTTAAATTGGCCCATAAGATAAGATAGAAATTTTTTTAGCTTAACAGTTTAAAATTGTAGCCTGAGGGAAGTTTTTGATCTTTTCTATAAAGTTAAGTTGAACCTTTTAGCTTTCCATTGCTCACTTATAAAATGTGACTTTTAGCAATAACTTTCACATCATAAAAAAAATTCCCTTTGGACTCGAATAAACTCTGAATAAAATAATCCTGTGTTCCATTATTTCGAAGTTAATACCAAAACAAGATCATATTTAGGGGAACAGTTTAAGTTTTATAGGAAGAAGTTTTGCATACATGAATAAAAAATAACTTTTTTAAATCGAAAACGAAAGTAGAACACGTATAATCATACATATTTCATGTCCAGAAAGAGTCTTTTAACTTGCTAACAAGAACTTTTAGGTTTTATAAATTTCAAAAAAATACCTTTATTTCTAAATTATGACTACTGAATATTTATTCATTTTGTTACAGGAAACATAAAGGCACTGACCGGAAACTTACCGAATATAAAACTCAAAAGATTTAATCTTCAGTCACCAAAGAAAGAAGTTTCAAAATATGTGTACAAATGTCAAGACGATTGTGGCAGATCACAGAAGTGTTCAATATGTGGTCGCATATATACAGAGAAAAGTAGTCTGAGAAGACGTTTGCGTACAGTTTTCTGTGTTCCATTATATTTTGCAGCCTTACTAATTATTATTCTCATTCTTAGAAAAAAAATCGTGAACAGTATTTCTTTTTAATTTTTAGTACTTATAATCGTGCTACTTTGATTTGAAATGGAATTGATACGAAATAAGGTAAACTATCCAGTTCTTCCCTTTCTGCAAGTTCAAATAACAAAATTTTGTTATAATTTATTTAAATAATTCAGCTGAATGAATTGTAATATGCACCTACGAGTTATGAAGTTTTTTTTTAATTACATCATATTTGAACATTCCTCGTGTAATCAATTCTGTGCAGTATCAATCTATTCTAAAGTGACAAGGAAAGGTTGCAAGATGCTGGATGACGATTCGACTGGAACTTTACGCGAAGAAGGTAGACAAAAATCTATTGGATACATTTTTTTCTTTTGATCCAACAGGCCTTAGTTTCCGAGATATCGAGGATTGAATATTTGACCTTGAGCACTCGGCTCAAGTCTGGGCTCCGGACTGAGCAGCGCCAGCGGCGAGTCGCGAATCGACTTGAGCCCAGCGCTCAAGCGTAAATATTCAATCCTCGATATCTCGGAAACTAAGGCCCATTGGATCGAAAGAAAAAACATGTATCTAATGAATTTTGATGCACTTTCACTCTGCAAAGCCGCAATTGAATTGGCGTTCCGCATCTTGCGACCTTTTCTTCTGAGTTCGATGGATCATTTTACGTTAAAACTGATAGAACCCGACTTTAGGCATAAGGTATATATTATCAACAAATTTTTATTAAAAAAAAATAAACAATGACCAAATAGAGGTCTACGTTTTATTATGCCACATTAATATCAAAGAGGGAATTAAACTACATTTCTTCTTATCATTACTTTTATCCTTCTTTGAACATCTTAGATCATAATCTTCCTTCGATTATTTGTCCAGAATTTCCTGTGTAGTTTCATTATTTTCTTTTCATTTACTTTATTTAAGCACTGAGAACTCTGTTTTTTTTTAATTCACAAAACAGAATTTCCTCAGTGAGGGTGATGGCACACTATTACAAAATTGCGTAGTGCAAAATAAAAAAAAATCTTAGTCGCACGTTAATTTCTTTTATTACCCGTTTGTTGTGTTGTGCCACCCATCAATTATTTATTTTATTATACATATATCAAATTTTATTTGCTTTGTTGCAGTCGGTGAACTAATGGCTTGGAAGAAAATACCGTTGGGACGATTTCAACCCCCAGAAAGAGAAACATATAATTTTATCGAATATAAATGCAATTACTGCGCCAGAATGTTCGCAAATCTGCGTGCACGATCTAGTCACGAAAATAAATGCCCTTCTAAGCCACAGGGGATCAATAAAAGTCACAATGCATTTACTTGTGTTAATTGTGGATCTAGTTTTCCCATGAAGCGCAGATTAAATTATCATATTAAAGCAGACTGCGGAAAAACGCACAACTGCCAGTACTGTGGGCGATTCTTTACGGCTTATAGAAATCTTATAAGACATTTGAATCATTGCAAATATGCAAACTGATTCGTATTGTTATGTATTTGCATTATATTTATAAGTAAACCTACCTGACAAAACTGTTTCCTTGTAAAACAAACTGTTGACTCAACAAACATTTGATTAATATAACTCTGGATTTTTCTTTGTTTCAACAAAACAGTTTTCTCGTTATGGGTACTATTTCCAGAGGATTATAATTATGAAAAAGATGTTCAATAATTTTGTAAAATGATTAACCTATTTTTAAATTGTATAAATGCATTAAGATACGCGTTTGATTTTTTTAATGCTCTTATTATTTTGGCTTAGCCACTACTATAATAAAAAATTGAATACAAACAAATTGAATAGTCTATTTTTGTTCTTAGTCGATTTAATTATATATATTGTTAAACTATATTTTTGATTTCTTCTTTTCTGTTTTAAAGGATTAAATCTCAAGTCTAGAAGGTGCACTTGATAAAATTAACTTTTAGACGACTCAAGAGAAAAATGTTACTTTCACATGCGTCTATTTATTTTCTGAAAAATAGAACGAAATAATTATTTATTAGAACTGATTTTCTTACACGCAAATTAGAACACCCCCTAATGATGATAAGTTTTGCGTGCATGAATAGAAAATAATTCTGTAACTAAAAATTATTTCAGCTTCCATCAAATGTCATATTTTTCTTTGTTCTGCAATGTTTATATTGTCACAAATCTATTTGGTAGAACTCAAAATTTATATCATTCCCATTGAATTATTAGAAATAATTTTTTCTATTGATTTTGTTACAGGAAACATGATAGCCGAATTTAGCAGAGAATCACCGTTTATAAGACTCAAAAATATTGAGTACCTTCGATTGCCAAGAAATTCAATCTCAGAGTATGGTGTTTATAACTGTCAATACTGTACCAAGAGTTTCGGACAAGACCATTCTCGCAGACGACATGAAATTTATAACTGTTTTTTGAATCCACGAGTTCACCAACAAAAAAAACAAAAATTGTATACTTGTCAAGTATGTGGTGCCAGTTATACCCGAAAAGTACATCTTAAAAGTCATGAGAAAGATGATTGTGGCAAAGTACATAAATGTGCGAACTGTGGTCGCATATATTCAGAAAAAAGTAGTCTGCGAAGACATTTTCGTACCGTAAACTGTTCTCCATGTAATGCTACAGTTACAAATTAATTATTGTTTTTAGTTTAATATTTAAAATAAACCTTAAGCTTCTGAATCCTGAATTTTTATTTCTTATATTATGAATAGATGGGTGAGGAGACTTCTGACTTACTTTTTTCCGTACGATTAGCGAACTTGCGGCTAGAATGCAGAAAGCAGAAGCTTTGTGTAGCTCCGTGCTATGGCTCAAGAATTAGACTACTTTTCTATGGATCCCTGTACCGGCATTTACCGACATTCTGGAACGTTCTATGACACGTGCTTTCTGGCTAACTTTTCCTCACGATTAGCGAACTTGCGGCTAGAATGTAGGAAACAGAAGCTTGGCGTCGCCTCGCGGTATGGAACAAGAATTGCCTTTGTCTTCTCACCATATCATAAGTTGAATCGTCACACACGCACATGCACGAGTCGACGCATACGTTTCTAAGCATTAACCCTAACCTTCCACACATTATGCAATACGTCACCGAAGCTTCTAGATACTACTACTCAATGTCTTTTCCTAAAAAGCATGTGTCATAGAACCTTCTATAATGTAGGTCAATGCCGGTTCAGGTATCCATAGAAAACTTGTCTGATTCTTGAGCCATAACATGGAGCGACATCAAGATTCTGCCTTCTTCATTCTAGCCGCAAGTTCGCTAATCGTACGGTAAAAATTGAGCCAGAAGTCTCTTTACCCATCTACTATTATAAAGCGCCATGCCGGCAATCGGAAGACCTGGGTTTCGATTCGCAGCGGAGCGAAATAGGATATTTTTCAGAGAAAATTGTAGACTTTGTTATCTTATTAATTCGTTATATTTATGATGTGATACTTCGATTTCGAAATATAATTCATACTGGTGACTTTAAAATTATGTAGTTGTCTTTATCTACCTTATAAAACTGATATTAGGGAAAACTTAGGTTCAGTTATACTGGATTGTAATAAAATTCGTATTTTTTTACAAAGTAATCTTGCATTAAATTCGTGCAAACGATGATATTCATTTACATAAATTCTGATTGATTCTTGATGTTACATTTTTGAGCCAGTTTGAAATAATTAAATTCTTCGATGTTAACTCACCGACTCATGAAAAGTAGGAGCCCGCGGTTCAAAGCCGGGCTGAGTTGGAATATTTTTCGTGTCTTTTCGTTTTTCCAAAAAAAATTATATCATTCCTAAGAAAAGACATCTTTCATAATTCGAAATTCTTTCTGGATGAGCGCCCCTGAATTCAGAAAAAACATTTTCATTTTCCGAAAGAACATATTCATTTGGGTGTTCAACTGGTTTGCTTGCTTTGATTCTGTTTTATATTTCTAAAAAAGTGTTCCATGAAGAATAAATCTTGAAAATTGAGAAAACTAAATGTATTGTCTTCATGTCATTAAAAGTTATTTCTGACAAAAAAATTATTTCATTTCTACTTACCTTCTTATTTTAACGTATAGATAGGGTGAAGGCACCAGTTACCGAGGGGAAACCATTTGTCGAGGAAATAGTTGATTTCTTGTAATGCAAAACTTCAACACGTTATTTTATTAGTAGAATTCATTGAATGATTTTTAATCAACCATTAAAATCATTTAAATTAGATGTATATGTCAAAATACTGAAAATAGAAAGAATTGTATCTGCGACCTCGAACAATAGGTCCCCTCTCGGTAATTTCTGCAATTACCCTATATATATATTTCAGAACCCGTTTTATTTTAATTTATTCTATAATTACATAAGTCGCATTTTAGTGAATTTTTTGCATACATTTGTACCTATACATTCCCAAGAACATTCCTTGAATCTTCCTTGGGATTGTCCTCTGATACGCGGACATTTACCTACGTCCGGGAACCTTCCTAGAACATTTTTTAGAAATGCTCTGAATCTTCCATTGGAATGTTCCAGAAATGTTCAGGGTAAATTTTATGCTATCCGAGGATCCTTGAACTTAATAATTTAAAATAATTACAAGAAAGTTGCAGCATTCATTCTGTCAACTTCTTGTCGTGTATCAAACTTCATTTGTTTATTTAATATTTTAATTAATATATTCAATTTTACTCACTTTGTTGCAGATAATAGAACGTTACTTCAGAGCGAAATGAGGTTTCACAAATTTAAAAGTATTGTGAGCCTCCAATCGTCAGAAACAACAATAGCAAACGCTATAGAATTTTCATGCAGATATTGCTACCAAAATTTTGGTACTCCTAATTCACGAAGCCGACATCAAAATAAATGTTTTCGGAATCCAAAACTCACCACAGTGAGAAAGGTCCTGGCATATAGTTGTATTAAGTGCGGTCTCAGTTACACTAATAAGTTGAATTTAACAAGTCATATTAAACATGACTGTGGAAGAATACACAAATGCACGTACTGTCATCGCATATATTCGGAGCTTAGAAGTCTAAGGCGACATTTACGTGATAGTTGTAGCGGTGCTCCATGATATTACAGCTGATTGAAAAAAATATACGTTTCAGAAAAAAATTGTTTATTTACCGATAACCCCTCACTTTGAGCCTTCCACGTTTGTCTCCTGATCTTTGAAATATGAAGACTAACCTTAGACCTTTGATTTCTACCCTCTGGCTTTTAATTTCTGATCTTTGACCCATCAGCTTAGACTTCTGACCTCTGACCTATGACCTATCAGGTCTCATCTCAGACCTTTGACTTTTCAACTTTGATTTTTAACATTGGCCTGACCTTTGACTCCTGACCTCTGACCTATGTCATATGACATCTCACCTTAATCCTTTGACTTCTCATCTTCGTCCGTGTCTTTTTGACCTCTGACCCTGGACATATGATCTCTGGCCTTTGATATTGATATCATTATTGAAATTATCATATTAATCGTATCATATCAATAGTATTATCAAAATCGAAGGCCAAAGATCATATGACCAGGGTCAGAAGTCATAGATAAGAAAAACATGAAAAATCAAATATCACATGATGAAAGTGAAAGATGAGAAGTCAAAGGTCTAAGGTGAGAGATCATATGGCATAGGTCAGAGGTCAAGAGTTGAAGGTCAGGTCAATGTTAAAGATCAAAGTTGAAAATTCAAGGTCTGAGGTGAGACCTAATATGTCATAGGTCAGAGATCAGAAGTCAAAGAGGCTGGGTCAAATGTCAGAGATTAAGAGCCAAAGGGTAAAAGTCAAAGGTCTAAGGTGAGTGATCATATTTCATATTTCTGGGGTCAAATACGTATAATGATATTGATATTAACCAAAGGTTTGACCTTGAGCAGTAAAATTAAGAAATATTGCAACAACTATTAAATTATCATTGAATAACCCAACCAACGGAATAATTTCCCAGATCATGCCACTTGTGTTGTATTGTTCCTTTTTTTCAAATTGGTACATATTAAATTAGTAAATTTACTCTCTCTGGATATCGACATAAATTACTTTTCATCAATGAAGGGTGGCAGTACAGCTCTAGATAACCACTATTTTTATCAAAAATGGGTTTGTTCCAAAAAACGTTCTTGAAAAATCAAATACATATCGTGGTAAAAAAATTTTTCCAAATTATCGTTTCTTAATACAATATTTTTTAAATTATTTTCAGATCAAGTTTTGATTTATGTATAGTTAAAATTTTAACGTAGTAATAATTTTTCTAACTTCTAGGCAATGATATTTCTTAAAATTATGAGCATTTAATGAAAAAAAAGATAATTCCTTCTTTCTTTCGGATCTGTAGCAAAAAATGCTGACTATCATACTGTGATATTGCGATCTTCAATTTTGGAATTGGTTAGCTTTTTTACATCAAATTTAGATCGGTATTACTTTCCGATTTTTGAACTTCCACATCCACTTCATCGAAACTAGATAATTTTCTTAAATCAAATTTGTTTGTCCTCAATTTAGCACCACTGCAGCTCGGAAGTGGACGTTTGTTTCATCTTTAAATGGTGATTTCGATTTTACATCATGTTTTTTCGCTCTTCTGAAAAATTCCCATTTTTTTGGTTACCTAGTTTTTCACATTCATCCTTCAAATGTAAAATTTGTTATTATACATTGTTTCTTTTGGAAATAAGTAGGAATGAGAAGGTATCGATTGATTATAATTTTTAGTATTTTTAATATTTTAGGTTCCTTTTCAAAAATGTTGTAAGCTGATTTTATTTCAATAATTTGTATCAAGAAATTTTTGTGTCAATAGAAAAAAAAAATAATTTTATACATTTGTTTCAGCGGTGATAAATTGATATTTTTGGGTTGCAAACAGCCTTTTATTTTCACGCTTTTACTAAATATAGTGCAGGATCCTTTTGAAAATGAAATAGAATACGCGAAGTTTGAGTGCTTACGAAACATTTATGATATCAAAAGAAAAAATGAGGTGTATGACCCACTCAAATTGTAATATAATAAATTTAAATGAATTGGTATGATAATGTCAATGTCAGTATGGAAAACTGGAAAATATCGGAAACATAAACCAAGAAGTTTATATAAGTTTTATTTATAGGAAAATGATCAATTATTCAACTATTAAAAAATTCTAATATAGATTTTTGTTTCTTTTTCAGAAAAATCAGAAAATGATTGGAAAAAAATAAGAATAAGATCCACAGGGGAACATACTCGTAAAGCATATCTTTTAAAACACCACAACCTACTGCTTAAAAATAAAGAAGAGGATTTTACTTGCAAAATTGAATATGGCAATGATGAAACTTTGGAAATTAAGGAAGAAATAATCGAAATTGAAAATAGAAATGACGGAACTTTAGAAATCAAGGAAGGAATTATCGAAGGTATGACCTGATCCTAATCAAAATATCTGAAACAAAACTATGAAATAGAAACTTGCAAAATACATTTTGTTAAATTTCCAGGTCAAGAGACTACAGGCCAAAAATTTATTCAAAAATATTATTTAAAATCGTGTACCGTAGATGTAATAGAAACTGATAATTTGTCTGTTAACAACAAATTGCCGACTTATGAAAAGCAGAAAATTCAAGAATCCGAGCAAGAACCGGTTAAGAAGTACAAATGCGAAAAGTGTGCTCGAATGTATCAACGGAAGCAGAGTCTGAATAATCATAAAAAATTTGAATGCGATGTCGTGCCACAGTTTAGATGCAAATTCTGCGACAAACGATTTAAACAGAAAGCTCATATGCAAACCCATATAGGTCGTGCGCATCAGAAAATAAACACAGGTACGTCGCAAGTAAGGCATAATTGCGACAAATGTTCTCGAAATTACATTCATTTAGGTGATCTAACTCGACATAATCGTTTAAAACATGCATCAGTCAAACCATAATTGTTCTGCGAGTTTTGTGGATATAAAACGAATTTGAAAAGTAGCTCGTCAACAAACCTTACTTCACACCATCTAAAATAATAATAATGTACACCAAACATTAAACTTCAGGAAATTTGTAATATTGGATGAGAAAAATTTTCGTTTTCATTACATTAAATGCTTGTATACCTTGAATTACTTTTTGTGAAAATCACTAAGTCATACTCAATTTTACTCTTTGAAAATTCCGAAAAAGTGAATTTACTCTTCTTCGATATGAACATAAATTAAAGAGAGACATCAAGCGAGGAGAATCTCACTTTATAATTTAGGTACTGGGTTCTATGAAAACTTGTCTTAAGTATTTACAAATTATAGATTGAACAATCTTTCTACATTAAGGATATATCTTGGTTTATATTTACGATGTATAGGAAATAAAATACATCTTTTATGAAATTATACATGTATTTTTACATGAAACCATTCAAAGTTTTTTAAAAAAATTGTATACAAATATTGTACTATTAAAATGAGCGCTAATTTTTAATTAAACACTCTTAGTATATAAATTGTGGCATGAGAAATTTAGTCCTTGTAAGATACACTTCTAAGTAAAGAAAGTATGTACACTTAGAATGTCACATTTTTTCATGGTTAAGCATAGTTAAACTAGCTCATACTTATAACGCAGCTTCCGAAAGTTAAAATATTAGGAGTGATAAATCATTAATACACTGAAGGTGTTTCAATACAGGGTACATATAATTTTCCGTTGGCCATCAAATAGATGTGATAAGTTTGAAAAGTAATTGTCTTTTTGCAGTATGCAATCCCAATCTTTTCTTTCAATAACCTCGAAAGCATGAACACGATCATTAAAAGAAATTAATTTAAATTTTGAGAAAATAATATAAACTACTTCATCTTATGACAAAACAATTTGGATTTGACCAAATTTGGGAAAGAAAATATCGTTCCTATATTTGACAATCATTTTTGGTTTATAAGCTGTGCCATTAGCTTTTACCCAGGATATTGTGAAATGATTATCAGAATCTTCCGGAAAAAAATAGGTTTAATTTTAGGGTACTGAATCAATTTTTTAAAGTACTTATCAAACAGAATTTGAGGTACTTATAAAAAAATAAGGTTGCCGAAAGGTTTTACATACATTCAGGTAAAAGAAATGATACCCTGGTAGCCTATAAAAAATGTTATTCGGAGGAAGATGCCGTATCCACAATGTGTGCATTCTATTATTATGGACTATTGAGTACTTTATATTTTTCTCTAATCTTATGATTTTTACAGATATCTTAGGTTTTAAATATATTTAATATATTCTTTAGTGTACTGTACATTTGTTTTTTCAAAAATACTGTTAATATAATTCAAAGGTCATTCTGGTGAAAGTCTATTGACTTTCCCATGTACTTTAATAAAACAGAAATTGTTTATAAATTTTCAATTGATGTAAATTTTCCGTTACTACATACCATTTCGATATTAAATCAACGATTTTAATACAAAATAATTTTTGTTAATAACGAACTGATGACACTGATAATCTTAATATTTATGTATCTTTAATTTAAAAAATTGAAATTTATAAATCGGATGAAAGGCTGTAGACATTTTTGAACTGTAAATTCCATTTCTGGACCTATGTATTACGATTTCACTACTTGTTATTTAAGTTGTCCACATTATTTTTATGCAAGTTTTTTATATTTCGAATTCCAATTTCAAAAACTGATTTGAATTTGTTCTCCATTATTTGAGGATTCAGCGAATAAAACGTGGGAAATCCATTTTTTGAAAAAAATGAGTTACGCTTGGTTTTAAAATTTTCAGGCCTCGATGATTATGATTATTGAAAAAAGAAATTCTATCCCAGTAAAAATTTCGCTTTAAAAATTTTGTAACCTTCAAAATATTTAAATTATAATTCGTTTATTTTGCACTTACGTGTTTAATATGTTATAAAAACTGCATAAATCCAAGATAATGAGTTCAATAATTTGATAATATTAGATAACCAGTTAGATGGTTTCCTCTAAATGATAATATTTGAATTTTTTTCTATCTCTGGTGTCTTTGAAATACAGAATTTGTCTAATTATTGAGAAATCATCTCAAATGAATTTATCATGTCTTGTTCGCTTAGTCCTCATTTGATATGTATTATTTATTATATATACTACAAAAAATGATTGCAGTTTTGAGTAAAATTATACATTAAGGAATGTATCCTATTCTGAGTTTATTAAACAATAATTTTTATGACACTAAGATGCATTATTTAACATTAATTTTAATTTAATATTTACTGAATGATGATTTTGTGATTATCCATCTTATCATTATAAAAGATAGGCTGGTCCATTTAAGTCCCGTAGCACTGCGGTCTTTTAGCATGAGTATCTTTATCGCCGGACGACTCCATTTAGCCGGGTAAGGGCCTGTGAAATTTTTACTTTACTAAGTTAGACTTAGAATTACTGCATGAATTTAATCACTTTCAGTGATAACCCGCGGCTGCATCCGAATTTATTAGAAGTACTCACATTTGCCTGGACGTTTGGTCAAGAGAGAGGAAAACTGCAGCAAACAATCTTTCCGAGTACAGTTGGTTTTCTTAATGTCGAGTTTGAATGTGGACATTCGATATCATCGAGTGTACCCAGTCATCCTCGACTTAACTTAACGTTCGCGACTCGTCCGAGTAGAGATTCATAATAGTACATAATAGTGCTTAATAGCGTAGGTGTACACCTACAGACATAACATTACAAAAATAAGTGTGTCAAATATTCAAATAATATAAAATTGCAACATTCAAATTACAAATTTTATTTTTCCATGATAAGAAAGTTCATTGATAACAACCACGAGAAAACGAGAAGTATCTGGACACAAAATATTGCGATGGGGGTCCAAAACAACATGTCTTTTGCTATAGGGCAACGATCACTTCAATTTTTGAAGTTTACAGAAAAAATAATTCCATATTTTTTTCAAATTGGTCCATAAAAATTAATTGTTATTAAAATTTCATATATTTTACTTTTCGAGGGTTTTGTAACAAGTAGAAATGAGAAGATGTGAATTGATGATCATTTTTAATGCCTTTAGTATTTTAAAATCCTTTTAAAAAGTTTTGTGAACTGATTTTATTTCTATAATTTATTTTAAGAAATGTTTGTGTCAATAGTAATGAAAATGATTATATATATGTTTTGGTGTTGATAAATTAAAATCTCCGCACTGTAAATAGTCATTTATTTTCAAATTTATAAAAAATATCGTGCAGGATCCTCATGTAATAGAATACTCGATTTATACGTATATATGATACATTTATGATATTAAAAGAGAAAATGAAGTGTATGGCCTAATAGAATTGTAATACAGTATGTTTAAATGAATGTTTGCATGAATTAGTATAATAATGTCAATGTTAGTCTGAAAAACTGGAAAATCTCTGAAACAAAAACCGGAAGGTTTTTATAAGTTTTTGTTATAGGAAAATGATCAAGTATTCAACCATTGGAAAATTTTAATTTATATTTCTGACTCTTTCCAGAAAAATCAGGGAGTGATTGGAAAAACACAAGAATAAGATCTACAGGAGAACATACAGCATATCTTTCAAAACACCACAACCTTCTGTTTGAAAATAAAGAAAAGGATTCTACTTGCAAAATTGAAGATAGCAATGACGAAACTTTGGAAATCAAGGAAGGATCTTTCGAAAGTATGACCTGATTCTTAATTAAAATATCTTAAACGAAACCATGAAATAAAAAATTTCAAAATACATTTTTAAAAATTTTCAGACCAAGAGACTACAGGCCGAAAATTCAGTCGAAAATATGAGTCAAAATTTTTTACCGTACATATAAAAGAAATGGATAATTTGGCTGTTAACAACAAACTGCCGACCCATAAGAAGCAGAAAATTCAGGAATCTGAACAAGAATCGGTAAAGAAGTACAAATGCGAAAAGTGTGCTCGAATCTATCAACGGAAGCAGAGTTTGAATAATCATAAAAAGTTCGAATGCGACGTTATGCCACAGTTTAGATGCATATTCTGCGACAGACGATTTAAACAGAAAGCTCATATGCAAACTCATATAGGTCGTGCGCATCAGAAAACAAACTCAGATAAATCGCAATTAAGGTATAAGTGCGACAAATGTCCTGGAAGTTACATTTCGTTAGATTCTTTATGTTACCATAAACGTTCAAAACACGCAGCAGTCAAAACAGAATTTACTTGCGATTTTTGCGGATATAAAACGAATGTGAAAAGTAGGTTGTCAAAACACATTACTGCACAGCACTTGCAGACATCAAAATCAAGGCATAAATGCGATAAATGTTCTCGAATTTACATTTATTTAGGTGATTTAACTCGACATTATCGTTTGAAACACGCAGCAGCCAAATCATAATTGTTTTGCGAGTTTTGTGGACAAGATGCGAATCTGAAGCCAATCTGAGCCATCTAAAATAATAATAATAACGTGCACGAAACATTAAACTTTAGGAAATTTGTAATATTGGTTGAAAAAAAAATCTCGTATTCAGTACATTAAATGCGTGTATACCTTAAATAACTTTTTGTGCAAATCATTACATAATACTCAATTTTACTTTTCAAATGTTCCGAAAACGTAAATTTTATAATTTTTTAATTTCTTTGAAAATTTATTAAAAATCCTCTGAAAGGCGTAATCTGCTAGTTCACATTCAGTGTCCACGTTTCGAATTCTAGATTCTATGTCTGCTTTAACATTATCTTTTGAAGCGATGTACGAGGCGTAAATCCAAATTCTTCTACTCCGGCACCATTTCCAAAGTCGCCTACATAATGAGTGAAGATGGTGGCGCTGAATGCTCCCCATCTTGTTGATGTAAGCGATGGCGGTTGTGTTATCAAAGCGCAAAAGAATCTCACAGTTGTAGAGCCTCAAAGCAAAGGTTTTTAATGTCCAAAACGCCGCTTAAAGTTCCAGACGATTTATATGCCAAGATTGTTCTTCTATGTTCCAAAAGACTCGCCCCTGCAGAAGGCCCCCCAACCCGATTACGACGCATCAGAAAATATTTCCTTGTCAAAAGAGAAATGAAGTATCGGACTCCGTGCCGAAAGTAAGTTTTGTCTAAACCAAATTAGACTTGAGTGCAAAGAATTTAGCAAAGACATCCGTTCATCATGGTTGCCATTAGCTATTATTAAAGCTTGAAACTTAGCTCGTTCTAAAGCTTTAGTGGAACTCATGCCATAGGGTACTGCTGGACAACATGAGACAAGACTTCCTATTAACTGGGCAAATTCTTGTATGGTAGAGGACTTTCTCCTCAAAAAGGAATCTATCAGAGAGATCAAATTCTCCTGCTTTTGTGAAGATAATTCCGATGTAAGATTCTTCGAGTTCAACTAGAAACCTATAAATTCCGACCTTCTGGTAAGAGTTAGGGCACTTTTTTCGTAATTAATTGCGAAACCTAGAGATTGAAGTAATGTAATCAATGTTTGAACATCCAGTAAGCAATCTTCGAAAGAAGCACCCAGAAAAAGGAAATCGTTTCTGAATTTCTCATCTGCTGGAACCAAGAAATAAGCATTTTTCAAGTCTAGACTTGCCAAACAACAATTCTTTGTGACTAATTTACAAGCCGTCCGAACGTCTTCTATTTTGAAATGGGGCACTTCAATAAATTCATTCAATTTCTTCAAATTAAAAATAAATCTTTTTAATTTATTCTTCTGATCAACAAGGAGGAAGAACGATAAAAATTCTCCATTTTTTTGGCTCGCAGCGACTGATCGCTCCCATTTTTAATAAGTCATTAATCTCAGTTCTTAGAGATTCGACTTCATCATTAGACCAATTTTGGTCAAGGAAAACGAATGCTTGACATGGTTTCCGCCTAAACGGCATCTAGTATCCCTTCACATACTGAAGGACATATTTGTCGGCGGTAATCTTTTCCCAGAATGGGAGGAAATTTCTCGAGCGGCCTGCAAAACATACCTCTATTTCCGTCCGTATAGTGCCGATGACCGGGATGTGGCCGTTGACTGTTTCGACGACTACGGTCTCCGGGATGTCTGCTGAGATGATGTTTGCTGAGATTTCTGAAATGGTTGTTTCGATTGGGAGTTTTGGTTGTGGCTCGCCCACGATGATTTTTGGTTCCTCATGGACGAACTCCTTGAATTTAAATAACCAGAGTTCTGACTGTATGGTTTTTTTCCAGAAGGAGGTGGTTTAAGGGCTTCACTCATCTTCTCCAATGAATTTACCTCATTAATTTTTTTGGTTAAGTCATCCCCGAAGAGGAAGGTACCCCTATTTGATTTATCTAAAATAGACTTAACCGATTTACTGTAACCTGGTGCAATGAATGCCCTTCGAGGGCCCGTTTCCGCCTGGTGAAGTTGAATGATTAATTAATCTGTATCCGATAGAAATTAGAGTAATTTGATTGGGTTTAACCCTTTCTCAGAGTTCTCAAGAAGCATGTTCATTGCTTGACCAAGAGCTGATAAGGCCGAACCTGTCAGGCGCTGTGTGTGCTGGAAGTGCTCGTCCCTCTTGACCGACGACTCACCCATCGACAACAGCATAATCAGATTTATTTCTGGAGCATCAAGGAAAATATTACCTTTTCGAGGATATTTTTTGAGCAGTTCCTCTTTTTCTTCTGTGGAAAGGCCGTTCCTAAGCCAAAAATCCCATCTCGTGGCTAAATCGGAATGTAACTTAACTTCTCCTTTATTAGAAATAGCACGATCCAGTTCTGACGACGTGTTGCTTCCTTCCGCCATCTTGTCCACGCCGTCAACTTGATGATTCATGTTTAGTCCAGGAATCTGGTACTTTTGTTCCCGAAAAAATCCGGTGTACAATTTCTTTTGAGAAAACGCTTCATTAAGGGGTCCTATTTGACATACGTAAAATGCTACCAGGAATAAAATGGGAAACTCGGTTTTTTTTATAAATCATTTCCAAAAGTTACGTTTGCGTGGACGGATAATTCCCATTGCATTATAAAGCAAAATGTCCAACAGGAGAAAGAAAGAGAATAAAATTATGAGAAAATTTGGTTTGTAAAATAATCCGATATCTTCAACAGGTACCGAGTTATGGTACATTGAATAGTCCCCACTTTTTTGGATTTTCGGTAAAAAATCGCTATGTCTCAAAAATCACTGTGCACCTTTGTACCTAATTACTTTACGGGAAAGTGTTCCACAGGTGAGTGAAAGTAGACTCGATTTTCTGTGAATTTAAAAAAAGAACAATGTTCTACCTCTAATAGGTCATAAGTTATAATCCCTCAAAGTTGACCATTTTTGCCCATTTTTAGGGGCAAAAAAATAAAGTTTTGTTTTTTGAAAATAAATCGTCCCAGGTTTAGTTTGCGTTGACGGTGCTTGAAAATAAAATAGAGTATGCAAAAATTTGCGTACATCTAAAAAAAAAAGTCTTTTAGCCCTATGTTTTTGGAAATTGCGAGGTTTCAAAAATTCCATTTTTTTGGGCATTTTTGACCAAAAACGGAGAGGTTTCGTTTTTGAAAAATACCTCGTTTCCTGTGAGTCCCACGACAAAATTC
>JAUMHM010000016.1:44331149-44346255 GCA_032362435.1 Melikaiella ostensackeni | reverse complement strand
TTTGTTGCAACAAACAACTTTCAAAGTTGCAGTAGTGTTATATTTCAAATAATAAATAAGTTTCTTTATACAAACAAAGTCATCAAATCGTATTTAACAGGCAATTCGACGCGTTTCGAGGACGCGATAAATATATCAGATACAGCACTCTAAGATTCCTGACATCAACCAAGTTTTTCTTTTATGAACAAAATGAACAATGCTTCGAAACTTCATAAATCGATGCTTGTTGTTAAAACTTTTATAATCTACTAGGACCGTTTTATTAAATTTCAAAAAAACTCTTTTTTCATATATATATATATTTCATATATATATATATATATATATATATATATATATGAGAAAAATTTTGTATTTTTAGAAATACTACAGTACTGTATCCGATATATATTTATTCGCGTCATCGATACGCGTCGAGTGACATACTGACGAATCTTCCAACACCTCTTTTGAGCTAGTAATACCAATTTATAAATTTAAAAAATAATTTGTTTGTATCAGGAAAACTTGTTTAATACTGGGAATACAACATATTATGTAATTGTTCGCGTCTTCGAGATGCATCGATTGACCTAATGAAGAACCTCTCCTGACCTTCCATGATCCACCGATAACTTTTTTGAAATTATTTAAAAAAATTATATGGCTTGTTTATATGAAGAATATTTTTTGATATTATAAATACAAGAGTACTATATATGATACATTTTTTTGCTTCTGCGAGACGCATCGTTAGACCTGTTAGCGAAACACCTTTTATTGATGGACTCTAACTTTATGGAAATAACATTTTCGGTTTATCTTATATACATAAAATGATTTCTTGGTGTTTAGCCAATTTCATTGATTCTACTGAGATACAGGTACGGAAACTATTATAACATACATTTAACATAATAGAGTTCAACAAAGTATAGAAAATTATGCGTTCTGGACATACTTTAATCGAGGGCGAAGCGTGAGACACGTGATGAGAATATATTCGCCAAAGGCGAAAGAGCTTCGTACTACAGTTGCAATTGTTAATGATCTTACATTTAATTCAGGAAGGTTTATGTACAAATGTGGGGTAAGTACAAAAACCGAATGATTTTTTTCATTGCATTAACTGCTTACTTACTTGAATACCTTCATAAAATAAAACTATACAAATAAAAATAAAATATACAAATACCCCTAAAAATAATGTATGATTGATTATATATGTTTGAATGTAACAATTCTGATTTTTATAAACGATTGAATTGCACCAAAACTGCTTTAAGTTACTGTGAGAGTGACTGCTAGTCTAAAAATTGTATTATGAGTTAACAACAATCATTGTTAGAAAGGTTCGTCCAAGTATTGCGTAACCAATTTTTTCGCTAAATTTATCCTCCACCTACTTTGTGAGCATATTTTGACATTACAAATATATGATCGTAAGCATCATGTATACTCCCCCCCCCCACCCCAGGCCATCCTCTCCAATTGTTTAGATGATACTTGACTGGACCCTAAACAATTTTTGTGGCAAAATATTCAAATTTACAGTTTTCTTTTCATTTATAAAAATCATTATTAATCATTTTTACACTAACTATTTAGACCAACTCACATTTTAAACATGCTATGAAGATGTTTTCGTGTACAAAAGAAATTTTTTTTACTAGAAAATGTCAAGATTTTGAATTTATTTATGTCACTTGTTTATAAAAATGATAATTGCTATATTTTAACAAATATGGTTAAACATGCATTGCTTTTAGGCACATCTGTAGCAGTTCAGGCGAAGTAATGCGTTTCTTATCCCTGCGGCCGGATCTGATCCAAAATCATTTCGCACACCTCTTTTAATTATAAATTATGTAGCTGACTCCTACACAGTTCACTCATATTGCTTTTTCTTTTTAATATTAAGAAAAGCTTGAAATACTACAGATATTCCGTACATTGTCCAAATCAGCTTGGACAACCTGCGGAGTGTCAGGTCTATAGTTTTGTCCTGCCGTCGTGCCTGGACCGCAACACATATATCGGGAATGTTTTTTACACTTTGAGTTCCAATTTCAAAAACCGATCGAAGTTTCATAAATGTTAATTGATCGGTATGATTTATTATTTATTATTAGTAATTATTGCATTTTGTACTATAATATTATACATTAACGAATGTATTCTATTCTGATTTAATAAAATAATCATTTATCTAAGACTTAGGTACTTTCTTTTAGCTTAATATATATGAAAAGAATTTTATTCGGTCCTAGGACAAAAAAGCTCTTGGATGCTTCATATTACAATCTTTCTTAAACTATGCTTAAATAACTGTGTATAACTAATTCCATTTTCTTTTTGTAATCTCGTGCCTGTTTCACTCGGTTCCCTATATTCTACACTGTAAAAACTAGATATATTTTTTTTGCGGTGTCATTGTTTGCGCGTCCTGTTTTTGAATAGGATAACTTCATTCTGTTATTTTCAGTGTAAAACAAATGACTCTGGGATCTCACCATATTCTTAATTATGTAAATAGTGCTAGGGTACATCTGGAAATAATATAATAGAAAATTTAAGCGCGTGAAATATTTAAATAATATATAATTACAAATGACGAATTTTATTTTGTCATTTCAAGAAAATTTTTCGAAAACAACTACGAGAAAACGAGAAGTTTCTAGATATAAAATATTAAATTATGGCAGATACCAAATTTAAAATATATATTTATGACATTCTATTAATCTCAATACATCAATCTTATCTAATGTAAATTCTGTCTAAATGGAATATAGTCTTCTGTAGGTTATTACTGTTAATTGAGTCAAGGTTTACTGCATGATCTTTGTGTTCATCAAATCTCCTTTTTTTTGGTATGAAAATTCAAGTTGCCTGTAGAAATGGAGAACCAAAGCTTGAAATTTCTCAAATATTTCTGTAACACTATTGATCAATGTTACGAGTATGGGTTATAGATTAAATATATTTCTGCTGCAGGATAAGGATTGAAATCATCAGAAATTACTGATTGATTCTTTCACTTTATATTTTTATAGATCACCAGAGTGCTTCGAGTACCGCCAAAAATTTCAAGGGCGAATCGAAGAAAGCAACAGGGAAACCAGATGGTGGACCATATTCTGCTCTTCACTGCGGCGACCTTTTGGAGTTTAAAAATGTTTTTCTGAGGCTAGAGAGGGAAAAGCACAATATTCTTCCCGAAAGATATCAGGTCGACGAAAAATATATGACTACTGAAATTTGTTCGGATAATAATTCTGATGACAAGTCTTTAACTTGCTTAATTGAATATGACAATGACGAAACTTTGGACATAAAGGAAGAAATCATTCATGGTATGTCTAGATTTGTAATTAAAATACTTTAACTATTAGTACGAAATTGAGAATTTCAAATTATGTTTTGTTAAATTTCTAGACCAAAGGACAGTTACAGGCCAGAAACGTGATAAAAAAGAGTCAAGAACGTGTACTAAAGATACAAGAAAAGCTGATACTTTGACTGTTAACAAATTGCGGAACCAAAAAAAGAAGAAAATTCAGGAATCAACTCGTGAACCGGAAAAGAAATACAAATGTGAAAAGTGTGCTCGAACCTATAAACAGAAAAATAATTTGACTGCTCATCAAAAATTCGAATGCGACGTCATGCCACAGTTCAATTGTAAATTTTGCAGGAAAAAATTTAAACATAAACATCACGTTAGTCGCCACATAGATCTAATACATCTCAAAGTACACTTACAGACATCGAGAACAAAGCATAATTGCGACAAATGTTCTCGAAGTTACAGTTGGCTAAGCGATTTAACTCGACATAAACGCGTAGAACATGCAGCAGTTAAGCCACAATTTACTTGCGATATTTGCGATCACAAAACTAAACTCAAAGGCGACTTGTCAAAGCATATTACTTCACAGCATCTCAACAAGTAATAATTATAACGTACGCGTAACTTTAATGCTCAGGGAATAATAGTTAAATAGCACTCCTTTTGCATTAAATTAAATGCCCATATAATGTATACCTTGAATTACTTTTTGTGAAAATCACTACATGATACTCAGGTCTACTTTTTCAAGGTTCTGAAACATTCTTTTCATGTATATATCGACATGAATTACTTTTTTTTTAACGTAAAAATTGGTACTATGTATAGGTCTTCTTTATCACAAAAAAATATAGGTCTGAGATGTTTTAGATTGATGCCTTTTTTATTTTTGGTTCACAAAAAAATGTTGCTACTCAGTTATGAACTGATGAATGTATAAACTGAACTTGACTCCATAATTTTATTTAAGGTATAACATAAAGTTTTTGTACAGACTTTTTATTCAAATTGATTCTCAATTACTGCATGATCTTTTTGTGGACATTACCATCCTTAATGCAAAAAATATGGTAATCCAACGAACATATAATACACTACAAAGTTTAGTGTAATGTGATTGTGTATGGTTTATTAATTTAATCTATGTATGCTAGAATGTAAGGTTAAATATCATCGGACATTATTAATGAAATCTTCTACGTCCTGATTTTCAAGATCAACAGAGTGCTTCATGTAACAATAAGAATTTCAAGAGTGAGAAGAGGAAATCAACAGGAAGATCAGATGGTGGACCACCAATACGACAATGACAAAACTTTGGAAATAAAGGAAGAAGTCGTCCATAGTATGACTAGATTTGTGAATAAATTACCTTAACTAAAACTATAAAATGAAGAATTGCAAATCACATTTAGTTAAATTTTCAAATCAAAAGAGAGTTACAGGCCAGAAACATGATGAAAAATATGAGCCAAAATTGTGTACCCTATGTATAAAAGGAAGCAGATATTCTGGATAGGTAGGAATCAACACATGAACCGAAAAAGAAATACAAATGTGAGAAGTGTGCTTGAACCTACAAATATAAACAGGATTACACTAAACATTCAAAATTCGAATGTGACTTTATGCCTCAGTTCAGTTGTAAATTTTGCGGCAAAGGATTTGAAGGGATATATAACATGAGTCGGCACATAGATCAAATATATCTCAAAACAAACGTATAGGCATCGCAAACGAGGCATAATCACGACAATTGTTCTCGAAGTGACACTGCCTTATAAGCTTCAGATGGACATAAAAGTTTAGAACACGCAGCAGTTAAGCCACAATTTACTTGCGATATTTGCGATCACAAAACTGATCGCAAATTCGACTTGTCAAGTCACATTACTTCTAATCATCTATGTCTGCCTTGAATAACTTTTTACAAAAATCCCTACAAGGTCCACAAGTTTACTTTTTCAAGGATCTGAAACAGTCTCTCCATCGATATCGTCGTAAATTACTTTTTTAAAATGTAGAATCTGTTATTATATATTTCGTTTATTCAAAAGAAATATAGGTATGAGATGGTATAGACTGATAACTATTTTCTTCTTGATTTACTAGAAAGTGTTACTATTCAATTATCAACTGATGAAAGTAACCCAGGTGAAAAAATATATGAGCTCTACGGATAGTTTATGTGTAAAGTAAAAATTATTTATAATCTGTCGAAGTAAATTTTTTTACGCACTAGCTTATTTGGCAAACATATATTTTTCGATGGATTATACATAATTTTCTACCTGGGAAACTGAACTCGATTCTATAATTTTATTTGAAAAATAAAAGAATATTTCTGAGTAGACACTGTTTTTTATTTTCAAATTGATTTAAAACTAACCGCATGTTCCTTTTGTGGCCTCTAACTTCCTTAATGTGAAAAGAAGGGTACTCCTTCGAACATATAGTACGTTACAAATTTTGTAGACAAATTGTAATATAATTTGATTTTGCATGAATTACTAATTGAATTTATATCAGCTACAGGATCAGGATTAAGATCATCAGAAATCACTACTTAAATCTTTGGCTTTATATTTTTACAGATCAACAGAGTGCTTCGCGTAACGCGTAACGTTACAAATTTTGTAGACAAATTGTAATGTAATTTGATTTTGCATGAATTACTAATTGAATCTATATCAGCTACAGGATCAGGATTAAGATCATCAGAAATCACTACTTAAATCTTTTGCTTTATTTTTTTACAGATCAACAGAGTGCTTCGCGTAACGCTGAAAATTTCAAGAGCAATTCCAAGAAAGCAACATGGAAAGGAGATGGTGAAACATATCCTGCTCTTCACTTCGGTGACCTTTTGGGGTTTGAAACTGTTTTTGTGAAACACGAGAGGGAAGAACACAATATTCTTTCCAAAAGAAGTCAGTTCTACGAAAAATACATGAGTACTGAAATTTTTTCTGATAAAAATTCTGATGCCAAGTCTTTAACATGCTTAATTGAATATGACAATGACGAAACTTTGGAAATAAAGCAAGAAATCATCCATGGTATGAGTAGATCTGTAATTTAATTACCTAAGTTTATAATATGAAATAAAAAATTTTAAATTACACTTTTTTAAATTTTCAGATCAAGAGACTGTTACAAGCCAGAAACGTGATAAAAAACATGAGTCAGAAACGTTTACCGCAGTTACAAGAAAAGCTGATATTTTTACGGTTAAGGATTTGCAAAACCAAGAGAAGCAGAAGATCCAGGGATTAACACATGAAGCGGAAGAGAAATACAAATGCGAAAAGTGTGCGCGAATCTATAAACGAAAAAGTCAGTTGGTTGCTCATAGAGAATCCGATTGCGGCATCATGTCTCAGTTCGAATGTAAATTTTGCAGCAAACGATTTAAATGGAAATGTGACATGATTCGCCACATCCGTCATCTGCATCACGTTCAACGTAACGCAGACACACAGACATCGCCAAAGAGGCATAAGTGCGACCAATGTTCTCGAAGTTACAGGTGGCCAAGAGATTTAACTCGACATAAAAGTTTAGAACATGCAGCAGTGAAGCCACAATTTACTTGTGATATTTGCGATCACATAACTAAACGCAAAAGCGACTTGTCAAAGCATGTTATTTCACGACATCTCAATAAGTAATAATTATTAGTACGCGGAACTTCAATGCTTAGGGAATAATAGTTAAAAAGCACTCTTTTTTGCATTGAATTCAATGCCCTTATGATGTATACCTTCAATTACTTTTTGTAAAAACCACTACATGATAATCAGGTTTACTTTTTTAAGGTTCTGAAACAGCTTCTTCATATCTATATCGACATAAATTACTGTTTTCAAGTGTAAACTTTGGTACTATGTATAGGTATTCTTTATTACAAAAATATGTAGGTCTGAGATGAGGTAGATTGATGACTTTCTCATTTTTGATTTACAAGAAAATGTTGCTACGCAATTATTAACTGGCGAATATATAAACTGAACTTAGTTCCATAATTTTTGTATAGACTGCTTTTATTCAAATTAATTTTAAATTACTGCATGATCCTTTTGTGGACCTTACCATCCTTAATGTTGAAAATACGGTACTTCAACGAACATATAATGCGATACAAAGTTTACTGTAATGTGATTGTGCATGGTTTATTAATTAAATCTATGTACGCTACTGTATGCTAAAAGGATTAAAATCATCGGACATTACTATTTAAACTTGTTACGTTTTAATTTTATAGATCAAGAGAGTGCTTTAAGTAATAATAAGAATTCAAAGAGCGTTTTAAGAATATCTATAGGAAGACTAGATGTTGGAACAGATTCTGCTCTTCGTTGCGGTGAATTTTTGGAGATTGAAAGTGCTCTGCGGCGTCATGCAGCAGTTCGAATGTACCATATATTCTGTAGCAAACGGTTTAAATGAAAATGTGACATGATTGGCCATATAGGTCACCTTCATTACGTACAACTTGAAACAGACTTACAGACGTCGCCAAAGAGACACAAGTGCGACCAATGTTCTCCAAGTTATAGTTATATACGCGGTTCAAATCAACATGAACGTTTAGAGCACGCGGCAATCAAACCGCAATTTATTTGCGATATATGCAATTACAAAACTAAACACAAAGGCGACTTGTCATAGTATATTACTTCACAACATCTTATTTAGTAAAATAATCATTGTGTACCCGAAACTACAGTCCTCCTTACGAAAATTTTCATATTAGTTGAGAAAACTCTTTTTACATTTTCGTCACTTATGGCAGGAGATATTAGATTCATGTGAATTTAGACCTATGCAGTTTTCGTAAATTCTTGACGTTTTGAGACTACGGGAGTCAGCAAAACTGGTTTTTACGATAACGTCGGTCTGTCAGTCTGTAAAAAAACAAATTTAACTCTCCCACGAAGCCACGCTAAACAAGATACGATAAATAATCCAGAGACAAAATTCTTCGCTTCGGAGAGATCTACGAAATACTCTTTAGCCATTTTTTAATAGAGATAATAGTTTTTGTTTGAAACGCGAGAAATCTAATGAGACTAATGGCACTTATTTCATGAAGTTGATGTTCCTATCTTATACGGAATATCTTATTTCTGGATAATCAGAGAGACCATCAAAAGGTCAGTCAGTGTGACCTACTACGAACAACTTTTTAAATTGCAGTAGTGTTATATATCAAATAATAAATAAGTTTTCCCTGTATAAACAAAGTGAATAGTCTTCTTGAATTTTATAAATCGCTACTGATAGATCATGAAAGGTCATCAAATCTTCTGTAATAGGTTATTAGACGCGACTCAAAGACGCGATAAATATATGAGATACACTTCTATAATATTCCTAATATCAACCAAGTTTTCCTTATATAAACAAAATAAACAGTTTTTTGAAACTTAACGAATCGATGTCTGTTAAATAATTCATGACCTATTAGTACCATTTCATAAAGTTCCAAAAAAAAAATTTCATTCATATATATACATGAGAAAAACTTTATTGATGGACTCTAACTTTATGGAAATAACATTTTCGGTTTATCTTATGCATAAAATGAATTATTTGTGTTGAGCCAATTTCATTGATTCTACTGAGATACAGGTACGGAAATTATTATAACGTACATTTGATATAATAGAGTTCAACATAGTATAGAAAATTTCGCGTTCTGGACATACTTTAATCGATAGCGAAGCGCGAGACACGTGATGAGAATATATTCTGTAAAGCCAAAAGAGCTTTACATTACAGTTACAGTTGTTAATGATTTGAAATTGAATTTATGAAGGTTTATGTACAAACGTGGGGGAAGTACAAAGACCGAGTGATTTTTTTCATTACATTAACTGCTTACTTACTTAAATATTCATAGAATAAAACTATACAAATAAAAATAAAATATACAAATACCTTAAAGAATGATATATGTTTGATTATATATGTTCAGATATAACAATTATGATTATTGCAAATAATTGAATTACACCAAAACTGCTCTGAGTTATTGTGAGAGTGACTGATAGTCACAAAACTGTATTATGAGTTAACAACAATCATTGTTATAAAGGTACGTCCAAGTATTGCCGAAGGATTTTTTTCGCTAAATTTAACCTCCCCCTACACTGTAATTATATTTTAGCATCATAAATATATGAATGTAAACATCATTTATACTCCCCCCGCCCCACCCTCTTCAATTGTTTACGTATTACTTGAACGGGCCCTAAATAGTTTTTGTGGAAAAATATTTCATTTCACTGTTTTCCTTTCGTTTATAAAAATCGTTTATGAGAATCATTATGACTCATTTTTAATTAACTTTTGAGTCCGACTCACATTTTAAACACACTATATAGCTGTTAACGTGTACAAAAAATATTTTCTTGTACTAGAAAGTGCCAAAATTTTGAATTTAGTTATGTCACTTGCTTATCAATATAATAATTGCTATATTTCAACAAATATGGTTAAACATACATTGTTTTTAGGAACATTTATAGCAGTTCAGGCGAAGTAATGCGTTTCTTACCACTTCGGTCCGATCCGCCCCAAAGTCATTCCGCCCACCCCTCTTAATTATAAATTATGTTTTCTGTCAAATGAAGTATATTCAACTGATTTTTTTACACTGTCCAAATTAGTTTGAACAATCTGCGGATTATCAGATCAATCCTAGAGGTTTGTCCAGCCATCGGGCCTGGACCGCAACACATACATTCGGGAATGTTTTTTACACTTTAAGTTCCAATTTCGAAAACCGATTGGAGTTTTATTAATGTTATTCGATCTGTATGATTTATTATTTACTATTTAAAGTTGTTGCACGTTCTACTATAATATTATACATTAACGAATGTATTCTATTCTGATTTAATAAAATAATTAATTTTCTAAGACTTAGGTACCTACTTTCTTTTAGCTTAATATATATGAAAGAATTTTATTCGGTACTAGGACAAAAAAGGACTTAGATGCTTCATATTACAATCTTTCTTGAACTGTGCTTAAACTTCCATGCATGACTAATTACATTTTCTTTTTGTATTTTTGTACCTGTGTCGCCCGCTTCCCTATATTCTGCATGAGGCTTTTATGGTTGTAATTTTCCATCTTCTTAATCATGTAAATAGTGCACGGGTACATCTAGAAATAATATTACAGAAATTTGAACGCCAGTGCAAGAAAATTCTTCGAAGACAACCACGAGAAAATGAGAAGTTTCTAGATACAAAATATTAAATTATGACAGATAACAAATATTGAATATTATATATTTATGATGTTTTTTTAAAATCAATACTTCAACCTCTTCTAATGTTAATTCTCTCCAAATGGAATATATAGTAGTCTTTCATAGATTATTATTATTCACTGAGTTAAGGTTTACTGCTTCATCTTTATGTGCATCATATCTCCTTTTTTGATACGAAAATTCAAGTCTCCTGTAGAAATAGAGATCTAAAGCTTGAAATTTATCAAATATTTCTGTAATGCCATTGACTAATGTAATGTGTATGGGTAATTAATTGAATCTATTTCTGTTACAGGATAAGGAATTTATAGTCACAAATTGTAACTTTCACCTTATAATTTTCTAGATCAAAAGAATTCCAAGAGTAAGTTGAAGAAATTGGCACGAGGACAGAATGGTGGGTCATATTCTTGCACATCTATTCACATGTCTTCTTACAATTATTCTGGTGACAAAACTTCACTTCAATACGACAATTCTGACCCTTTGGAAATCAAGAAGGAAATCATCCTAGGTATGACTAGAATTATCAAAATATGTTAACTAAAATTATGTCAAACAAAATTGCAAATGGAATCCTGTTAAACTTTCAGGTCGAGAGACTTCAGGTCGAAAACGTAATAAAAAATATGAGTCAAAATTTTGTACCGTTTATGTGAGAGAAGATATTTTGCCTATTAACAAACTGCCGACCCAAAAGAAGCAGAATATTCCGGAATCAAAACAAGATCCGAAGAAGTACAAATGCCAAAAATGTGCCCGCAGCTATTCATTTAAAACAAATTTGACTCGTCACGTGGGTTACGTACATTCTAATCCAAAGTCAACGACATCGCAAACGAAGCGAGTAAAGAAGTTTAATTGCAACAAGTGTTCTCGACGTTACACTTTCGTATCTGCATTAAATCGACATAAACGTTTAGAACATGCAGCAATCAAACCACAATTTATTTGTGACATTTGTGGCTACAAAACGAATCTGAAACATAACTTGTCAAGACATGTTGTTGTACAACATCTCAAGTCCATACGTCCTTCAAAGTAAAAAATAGGGTACTGCTATACGAACATATATAACGATACAAATTTCGTAGACAATTTTCAACAATGACTTATGGCACCACTGCATCTTATATGTTTAGTTTGTCCACATTATTTTATTATTTGAATTTCATCTACGTTATTTGATCTGTATGATTTATTATTCAGCATAAAAAATAATTATATTTTCTACAAAAATTATACATTAGTGAATATACTCTATTGTAAGTTAATAAAACAATCATTTTTCTGAGATTCAGGTACTTTCTTTTACTCTAATATTAGGCCGTGTCTAGGCTTAGCGAAATTCGGTAAGCATAGACCAAATATTTTCTAAATATTTAATATTGAGGAAATATTTATTGCCCGATGTTTAGCGATTTTCCATCTTCTTTATCATGTAAATAGTGCAGGAGTACATGCAGAAATGAAAATAACATAAAAGTGCAACAATTACGTAAATGCACTTATAATTTTCTAGATCAACACACCGAGAGTAAGTCGAAGAAATTACCAGAAAGACAGGATAGTATATATATTTCTTCTGGCAATGATTCTGGTGCCAAAATTTTAATTGAATACGACAATGACGACCCGTTAGAAATCAAGAAGGAAATCTGCCAAGGTATGTCTAGATTTGTAATTAATAAAAATATAAAAGAAAACATTGCGAATTACGTTTTTTTGAATTTCCAGATCAAGAAGCAGTTACAGGCCAGAAACCTAATAAAAGAACTAAGCTAAAATTGTGTAGCCTATATATAAAAGACGCTGATATTCTGGATAGTCTGCAATCAAGACAGGAACCGGAAAAGAAATACAAATGCGAAAAGTGTGCTCAAACCCATAAATAGAAACAACATTTGACTTATCACCAAAAATTCGAATGCGACGTTATGCCGCAGTTTTATTGTAAATTCTGTGGCAAAGGATTTAAACGGATATATAACATGAGTCGCCACGTTGGTCTTATACATCTAAAAACAATCTCAACGACATCGAAAACGAAGCATAATTGCGACAAATGTTCTCAAAGTTACACTTCTTTAACTGCTTTAGATAAACATAAACGTTTAAAGCACGCAGCAGTCAAACCACAATTTACTTGCGACATTTGTAGCTACAAAACGAATGAAAAGAGTAACTTATCAAAACATATTATATCACAACATCTGAAGTAAGAATTATTACTTGTGCAAAAAAATAATCGAAGTCAATGTAAATAATATTTGTTTTTGTCTTCGTTTCATATAATTTTCTTCGAGTTTGAAAAAATATGGGAACAAAAATGTACTGATTATTACTCAACATTTTTAATTTCGATATACTAGTAAATATTGCTCCTCATTCATCAATTGAAGAAAGCCAACTGAACTTGTTACCATAATTTTATTTTAGGAATAAAATGATATCTCTGTGTAGATGCTCTTTCTTATTTTCAAATTGATTTAAAATTACCTGCATACTCCTTTCGTGGACCCTAACTTCTCTAATGCCAAAAAGGGCACTCCTACGAACATGTAATACGGTACAAATTTTTTAGAAAAATTTTAATGTAATATGATTTTGCATGGGTTGTTAATTAATTCTGTATATACCATAGGATAAATACTCGTATTAAAATCAACGGAAATTACTAATTCAATCTTTTCCTTTATATTTTTATAGATCAACAGCGTGCTTCGAGTAACAACAAGAATTTCAAGAGCGATTCGAAGAAATCAACACGGAGATCAGACGCTGGACAATATTCTGCTCTTCACTCCGGTGACCCTTTGGAGTTTGAAACTGTTTTTGTGAAACACGAGCTGGAAGAGCGCAATATTCCTTCCGAAAGAAGTCAGTTCGACGAAAAATATATGACTAGTGAAATATCTTCTGATAATAATAGTGATGCCAAGTCCTTAACATGCTTAATTGAATACGATCAGAAATCAGACAATCAGAAAACTTTGGAAATGAAGGAAGAAATTATCCATGGTATGACTAGATTTTTGATTAAATTATCTTTTCTAAAACTATGAAATAAAAAATTGCATATGACACTGCGTTAAATTTTCAGATCAAGAGTCAATTACAAGGCAGAAACGTGATAAAAAATATGAGTCACAATTGAGCACCGTAGATCCAGGAAAAGCTGATATTCTGACTGTTAAGAAACCGCGGAAGCGAAAGAAGCAGAATATTCAGGAATCAAGAGATCAACCCGAAAAGAAATATAAATGCGAAAAGTGTGCGCGAAGCTATACCCAGGAAAAAAATTTAACTCGCCACAAAAAATTTGAATGCGACGTTATGCCACAGTTCACATGTAAATTCTGCGGCAAACTATTTAAAAGGAAAACTCATATGAATGGCCATATAGATCTCGTGCATTTCAAGAGAAATTTACAAACATCGAAAACAAGGCATAATTGTGACAAATGTTCTCGAAGTTACAGTTGGCCAAATGATTTATATCGACATAAGCTTGTGGAACATGCAGCAGTCAAACCGCAATTCACGTGCGAGATTTGCAATCACAAAACTAAACGCAAACACACTTTGTCAAAGCATATTACTTCTAAACATCTCAATAAGTAATAATTCTTACATACGCGAAACTTCAATGCTTAGAAAATTCCACATAATAATTGAAAAAACTATTTTTCGCATTAAATTGTATGCTTTTATATTGTGTACCTTAAATTACTTTCTGTGAAAATCACTACATGATACTTAAGTTAACTTTTCCAAGGTTCTGAACAACGAAAGGTAAACATGATTCAGCTATAAATGCTAGGGGTTATCTCGGCATGCAGAAAAATGAAGATCGGCAATGGTGAAATGAAAGATCGCTAAATTTTCATTTTAATCTTACCGACCTTCATTTTTTTGCATGTCGAGAGTGCCGAGATCGTGGCCCACCACAAAGGGGTGGCTGGCCTGACTGAAGTCAGGGGGCATGCGGCTCACCAGCCACTTTTATATAATATGAATGTTTAACCCAATAAGCACTTTCAAGTGACTTCAGTCTTCACCTTATTTCAATTGAGAAAGTTCAGAAATCAATTTACTATTAGAAATTAAAGTTTCCGCGTTTGCTTGTCCAGTGTGGCCTTTGCATATCTTCAGTGGCAAAACTGGAGAAAACATTGCAAATAAAATATTAGCAGCTCTAGAGTCCCATAACATCTCATTTGAAAACTGTTGTTTTCCAGGTTATGATAACGGTCAAAATATGAGCGAGAAAATGAATGGTGTTAAAAGCAGGATCTTGAACGAAAATGAGACTGCTCTTCTTTCGCCTTGTGGAGCCCATTCATTGAATCTCACCGGACAAAACGCTGCGAAAATGAATGTGGATGCTATGACATTCTTTGGAAATATTAATAGTCTAAGAGCTGGCTACGTAAAATGCACGTGAAACTATACTCGGCTCGAACCTAAAAAAATCAATCAAACAA
>JAUMHM010000016.1:44270550-44319330 GCA_032362435.1 Melikaiella ostensackeni | reverse complement strand
CTCAAAATCTCATGTATTTAGTGTGTGTAACCAATTATTCATAAATAATTCTTCGTATTGTTTAAATAGTATAACTATCCAGAAATGAGTATAGAGAAATAAATATACTATGTGTAAATTAATAAATGTGTGTGTTTCATTATTATTGAATTGTCATGTCAGAATATCTTAAATATTGTCATGAAAAAAATTCCTTATGATATTCCAAATAATTGCAAGTAAATCTACACGATTGCGATAAATTAATATTTTAATTATCAAAAGTTGAACAGGTATACATTTGAAATAATTGAAAATTTAGATATTTTTAATTGCAAGATGATTGTAAATAATAATAATGTACCCCTTACTTATTTATATTACTATCTTTATGAATATATTTAACATCTATTAACTCTGATCCTTTTCTGACCTTTTATACTATTTTTATAATTAATACTCTTGGAATCTATTACTAATCAGCTTTTTATCTATTTTTTTACAGATAATAGCAACTTAATTCACCAGGAAATGCCGTCTCTGAAAGTAAACAATGTTTTAAGTCTTCAGTTACCAGGAATATCAGAAATCAGTGTATACAAATGTAATTATTGTCCGAAAATTTTCTCACAATCTGGTCATCAAATTCGTCATGAAACTCGTAACTGTTTATTTAATCCACTGATAACAGGCCAAAAAGAAATTAAGTCTTATGTTTGCGATCTTTGCGGCATTAGTTATAAACATAAACGTACCCTTTTGGAACATAGAAGAAATAATTGTGGCCGATCGCACCAATGTTCATATTGTGGTCATATATATTCAGAATTGAACAATTTGAAAAAACATTTACGATCAGGATCATGTGCAGTAAAAGAAAAACGTCTTACCTTGTAATATCTTATTATTTACTTTTGTATTTCACTTCGTGAATGTCTTAAAGATGGTATGCAAACAAAACTTGCATTGTTCATAGGCTAATATACCTTTCTCAGTACATTTCCCTCACAACTACTTGTAATCATGGGACGTTTTAGATTTGATCACGTCTTTTATAAACAAAATAATAACAATCAACCTATTCGTATGATATTCTAATCAGATAATGCTATCAGTTTAATTTTACAAAAAATGTATAAACCACTTGAACAATAATTTGACTCTTATATAGGTTTATTTAAAAAGTGTTAAGATTTAGAAAGTGGCACAGTTTAAAGAAATTGTTCAGAAAAACAATTTACATAATGAGCAGTACATTATTAAATAGATTAATATTTACGAAATGATCGTTATTATTAAAGAAGAATGGGGAAGTATGATAGTAAACCTTAGTATAGGTAACGAAAAATTGTCATTGCTGTTTTTGGGGCCACTAGGAAATACTAAATGCCTATTTCGAATTGACAATATAATGACAAATTGTTTGATATTGTGCAGGTCAGATTACGTCAGGTGTTGAAATTTTATTATACATAGAATGTATGTCATTTTTATTGGATATCTGTTAACAAGAACACCAGAATAATAATAACAACCTTTAAGCATCATTTGTCACTCATTCTTTCTATTAATTTTCTTATGTGTAATTTAAGACTTTTCCTCTGAAAAGGAATATTCTACATCTGACAAGTGAATGATAAATTTTTGACATTATTTTATATTCAGTGCAAAATAAAATCATATTATGCAAAATCCACACGAATCGTTTATTTGCAAACTCTGCAAATACGTTTTGATCCTAAAGAGAATGCTGCATTCCATATGAGCAGCCTATTTGCAAATTGTTTTAGGAATTATTATAGACCACTAATCTGGTTATTTATTTATTTTTTTCGTTTCAGGTCGCAGCTATATTGCCAGTAAAGCATCGCATCTCATAAAAGTGAAATCGTTTGCAACAGAAGAATCTCAAAAAAGTAAAATTTCAGGTGATTTCTTGAAAGTGCACAAATGTCGTTTTTGCTCAGAGACTTTTATACGTATGGCAGCAAGAAGTAATCACGAATTGCGAGAATGCCACTTGAATTCAGCAAGGTGCACCGTAAAGCAACCCAAATACTATACTTGCAAAAATTGTGGCGCAAATTATAGTCATAAGTACAATTTAGCCTATCATGTAAAATATAATTGCGGTAGAGTTCACATTTGTAATAAATGTGGGCAGTCATATTTAGATATTAATAATCTAAGAAAACATTTACGGAAGGAGGTATGTTTTGAAAAACACGACCCATAATATTCTACCGATTTATACACTGGAACCTCCATTTAACGGCCCTGCATATACAGTCTTTCTAGAATTTCCGGCGGCTCGCATTCGTTGATGAGGGGGTCCAAGGAACCGAGAGAGAGAGAGTGAGAGAGGGAGAGGTGTTGTGAGCTCAGCGGAGTTGAGCAGTTCCGTAACCAAAAAGCGGGCAGTCCTTCATGATAACAAAAATCTACATTTGTACAAAATTCAGTTGATTAACATTATGTATTTCTACTGAAAATGGTCCGTACGGCCCTGACTGTGTTTACAAAATGGAAATTCTTAGAAGGGCGCCACGGTCATCGCAGGCCTTACCCGAGATCGCCGTTAAATGGAGATTCCACTGTACAAAAAACCACAATTATAAGAAATGAATTGATTTTTACTCATTGTAGCTGTAATTTAATTATTTGTAGTTTTTAAGGAAGTGATGCAGTTTAATAAACAATTTTGACAACAGTTGTAATATTAATAAATATTGAATTAATTCATCTGCTTTAATAATCGCTTTTTATGGTTATCTGTTTCAATATTTTAATTATCGTTTATCTTCATGGGTATTACCAATTCTTTTATTTTTTTACAGAGGAAAAGTGGTATCTGCCAAAAACCGATGAATCTACGAGTATCAATCCAGAAACAGAAGAAGTAGATGAGAGAAAGTATAAATGTTGTTATTGTAATAAAGGTTTTACACAAAAACGTTATAAAACTCGTCACGAATTGAATGTATGTCACTTGAATCCACAATGGGAAAAAGACGATAAATGCACAAAGTATACGTGTGATGTATGTGGTGCAAGTTTTACTCATATGTGTAATCTCAAAAGTCACAAGAGTTATGATTGTGGGGAAATACATAAATGTGAGCTGTGTGGAAAAACCTTTTTAGAAAGTAGAAATTTGAGAAGACATTGGCGTACTACTTGCACAATGACAAATTAACGATCATTTATCAAATAATTATGAAATTACTTTATTCTCAATAATTTATTTCTTTTGGTGAGAAAATCGTTCTCTACTTTCTGTAGATTTGCAAATCTTTGCTTTTCTTTGTTTTTTTCTTTTATTCTGTGCTTTCTTTCTCCTATTATTTTTTTCTCAGCATTAATAATACTCTTATTGTATTATATTGTATTATATTATATTCTTCAGAAAGTAAGATCTTTTTTCGATCTGACAAAAATTGATGAGTATTGGCTTCGTGTTCATGCTGAGAATATAAAAGAATTATGTTTATTATAATAGATAATAATAATATGTAATAATTGATGAACGTTCTGCAGATAAAAATGTTAAATTTTTCAATAAATGCTATGCATTTCTTAAATTTTCAATGCTTAAATTTGAAAGATTGCAAAATTCTATGATTTTAAAAATAAGTTGTTAAATTTCAAACGCTGGTTAGTTTTCATTAATGAACCAAATGATTAAATTCAGATTGGAAAACCTTACATTTGAAGTAGTTGAAGAGGTTGAATACTGTTTAATTGTTAAATATGAGTTTAAAATTCAAGCTGTGTGACTTAATTTAATTTAATTTAATATTTAAACATTTATCCCTTGACTGTTACATTCTCTTTTAATTTGTAGATAAATCAGCCATGAAATTGATTAAATTAGAGTGGTTTATATCTAAAATTGATCAATTTTGAATGGTTCAAATTTAACGATGTAAAAATATATTGCGGAGTGAGGGGAGAGGGGTCTAGTTATGTTACGTTTCTTATGGACTGATGGACATTTTGCTCTATTATTTGAGAATAATATTACATTATTGTATAAAAATATTGTAATTATACCAAGCATAATTTATATTTTATCTTATGCACGTTAAACTATGATTGTTCAATGTTTGACACTGTTCTAAAAAATGTAGTTAATAAAAATAATTTATTAATCAGATCACATAAACGGAGTTCTACATCTAGTTATATAATTTATTCGAAATTAAGTACAATACGATTCCGATTTAGTCTACTGTTGAAAAGAAAATTGCGTTGTTTTGGCCTGTATTTTTCTCTCGCATAATTTTATAATGTATATTTCTTATATCTTTAATATTCTTGAATCCATTTATTAAGTCTTGGGTTTATCTAAAATGAGCATGCGATGCATGTGGTACATTTTCTGGGATCTTCTCCTGTCTTATCGTTTTACTTTTCATAATTTTTTTTTCTTATATTATTTTTAATTTATATCATTCTACTATTTCTTGAAGTTAACTATTTTCTCATTTGCGTCTTATTGATTTTTTTCCAGAAAATAGTCGAGTGACAAGTAAACGAGCGTCGCATTCAAAAATAAAAATGCTTAGTAAATTTGAATCGCTAGTAATCAAACAAGCAGAAGCTGGAAAATATAAATGTTCCCATTGCGAGCACACTTGCACACAGGCATATGTTCTAAGAATTCATGAAAGTTATTTATGTAAGCAAAATCCAAAATCTACTGCATATGTAAATTCTAAGAGCTATATTTGCGAATGATGTTCAAAAACTTTTACACATAAACGGGATCAATTGAACCACGAAAAATTCGATTGTTATCAAATCCACGTTTGTCATAAATGCGGTCGAGCGTTCCCAAATATTTTTTATCTCAATAGACACCTCAAGAAAAATTGTTCTGAAGAAGATGCGCAGTGGATTGGCTAAATTTCCATAAGATATATTTACATAAGTTTACAAATTTCTTTGAATTTTAGACGAAGAACTATTATATGTTTTTCAATGAAAGCTGAGATCAATGTGATAAAAGTTTAGTTGCGCTTCCATTTCTTCATAAGATTTTTTAGTTTATATTATATTATAATTTGATCTTAGTTAATATTAATCAAACTCTTAAACGGTAGGGCGGGCTTAAGACCAACAATTTTTTTCAATTGATACCATCAGAGTTATTTATATTGAGATTGCAATGAAGATTTTACATAAGAATCTTTAAAAGAAATAATATTTTAGAAAATGAAGAAATGCAAGGGTAACGTTTAAGGGTTTTAAAACACATAACTGCGAACCAATGCGAAGATTTACAAATATTTATTATGCTCTACGTTAAACTTTTTGTGTTAAACTGCAATTAATCGTAGGGTTAATAGAAATGAAAAAGGTACCTCACGATTTACTCTGAAGTTGTATAACTTGTCAACTAGTCAACTATACTGACTACATTTAATTACTTTCTCTGTATTTCAGAGATGTTTTCCTTTGTCAAAACTCGAAATCGAAATAAAAATTTGGCAGATACGAATTGTAAAAACTGAGTTTTAATTACCAGTATTTGCTTCTTCCTTGGAATGCTTACAATACCGTCTATGTCTTGATTTTCACTTATCACAGCATGTTTAATGGCTCTCTTCTTAGTTATCATATTAACAAAATTTTTTTCATTTTCTTTCAGATGATTTCAAAACTGAGCGAGAACCTGAAGAAGAACCGCAAATAAGAGTAAAATCATTTGCAAAAGACAAACCACAAACTTTGGGAGGCAGCTTTAAATGTGACTTTTGCCCAAAATTTTTTACTCGACTCTCTGATAAATTAAATCATGAAGTGACCAAATGTCCCTTAAATCCAAAAAATGACCGACATGTAAAATACAAACCCTTCGTTTGTGAGATCTGTGGGGCAAGTTACTCCCACAGAACTTCTCTTCGCAAACATCAAAAATTTGATTGTTGTAAAATTCACTTCTGTCAAAAATGTGGTCATAAGTATGCAGACATCAGCGGCTTCAAGAGACATATAATAAATGGAAACTGTAAACGCAATGAATTACGAAAGATAAATTAATATAAATTATTACAAGTTTTTGTTTGATATATGCTATAGCAGTTGGCATTTATGTTACTTTTAAAAATATTAGTTACTCACAGTAATTCAAATTAGTGATCATTAGACAATCTTTGTTTGGAAGAAGTAAGCTTGTAAAAATTATACATTGTACATCAAATGGTAAATAAAATAATGTACCACCTAATATTTATTTTGAATTAAATTTTTGCATTTTTCTCTCATTACACGGCTTTAAAAGCTTTATCTTCTACATTTTTGGTAATGCTATTACTCATTAATAATGTGCTTATCTGTTCCAGAAAATAGAAGACCACCCTTCGCAGAAAGATCGATTGCAACCAAAAATCCGCGACTCCACGGATGCGATATTTGTGGCGCAAGTTATTCAAGCCCGGGAAACCTCACATATCACAAAAGACATGATTGTGGACGACGTCATCAGTGTCCCAAATGTGGTCAAATTTTTTCACACAAATGTAGCATGGCAAGACATTTACGAAAAAGTTGTCTGTAAATCTTAAGTTTTTATATCATTTTGTGCGGAGTGGAATAAAATATTTATTGTTAATTTTATATTGAAGTTACTACAATTAAAATTATATACTTGAAAAGATTCACTATCTTCACATTTTTCTCAGTAAAATATTATCCTATTTAGTAAGTTTTTATTCCCGTTACATGAAAAAAAAAGAAAAAAGACACATGGATGTAAATCGATCCTTTTATTGGAAAAAAGCTGCGCTTTTGAGAAAGCAGTCACATTGTCCCAATGTCCATAATTCACGTGAACCTTTATGTTTGTCTAGATGATTATTACTGAAAAGTGGAGGACCCCGGAGCGAGGAAACGATAAGTTTCTAGATATGAAATATTAAATTGTGGCAGATAGCAAACTTTAAATTGGTATATTTATGATTCTGACTTTTAATGTGTAAATTCCGTCCAAATGGAATATAGTCTGATATGGGTTATTATTGTTGACAAGATCAAATGGGTTACTGCATGATATTTGTGTTCGTCCTATCTTTTAGTTTGGTGAAAATTGAATCTCCTTTAGAAATAGAAAACGAAAATTTGAAGTTTATCAAATATTTCTGTATTGCCATTGACTAATGGAATATGTATGGGTTATCAATTGAATCTACGCCTGCTTCATGATAAGGATTCAAGTCATCGAAAATTACTAACTGTAATATTCACTTCATAATTTTCGAGATCAGCAGACTTCCAAGAGTAAGCCGGAAAAATCAACAGGAAAACAGGATAGTATGCGATATTCTTGTACAACTACTCACATTTCTTCTGGCAACAATTCTAATGCCAAGACTTTGATTGAGTACAAAATTGACGAAACATTGGAAATCGAGGATGAAATCATCCAAGATATGACTAGATTTTTAATTAACATATCTTAACTAAAACTATGAAATAAAAAATTTCAAATTACATTCTGATAAATGTTCAAATCAAGAATCAGTGGCAGGCCAGAAACGTAATAAAAAATATTAGTTGAAACTGTGTACCATGAATGTAATTAGAAAAGCTGATCTTTTGTCTGTTTGCTACAGACTGCGGCGCCAAAAGAAACAGAAAATTCTTGAATTAAAAGAGGATCCAGAAAAAAAATAGAAAAGCGAAAAGTGTGCACGAAGCTATAAACGCAAATATCATTTGGATAGTCATAAAAATTTCGACTGCGACATCAGGCCACAGTTCAGTTATGAATTCTGCAGCAAACTATTTAAACGGAAAAATCACATGAATAGTCATATAGATGTCGTGCATCTTAAAACAAATATACAGACGCCGAAAACAAGGCGTAATTGCAACAAATGTTCTCAAACCTACACCTGTCTGAGAAATTCAATACGACGTAAACGTTTAGAACATGCAGCAGTCACACCACAATTTATTTGCGATTTTGTGGACTCAAAAGGAATTGGAAAAACAACTTGTCAAGACACATTGCTGTACGCCATCTCAAGTAATTCAGCTAGAAATTTAAAAAAACTCCTTTTTGTCTTGCGTGAGCACACCTTAAATTGCTTTTTGCAAAAATCACTGTATAATACCAAATTTTTCCCTGGTCAATCTTATGGTCTCTACGTTCCTTTATGTAAAAAATAGGCCACTCCTCCATACATATGATACGATACAAATTTTGTTGACAAGTTGTAATGTAATGTGATTGTGTATAGGGTATTAATTAAATCTGTATCTGCTACATGAGAAGGATTAAAATTATCAGATACAGATATTATCAGATGTATATTATATTATATTATATTATCAGATATCAGATACAGATTATATATCAGATACACGTATTGCTTCAGGTGACAGTAAGTATTTCGAGAGTGTTTCAAAGAAATCGATAGAAAGACCAGACGATGGACCATATTCTTCAACTTCAACTTCCATGGTTGAATACGACAGTGATGAAACTTTAGAAATAAAAGAAGAAATCATCCAAGGTATGGCTAGATTTACAAATAAAGAATCTGGGCTAAAACTATCAAATAAAAAGTTTCAAATTACATTTTGTTAAATTTTCAGATCAGGAAACAGTTACAGGCCAGAATAAAAAATATGAGACAAGTTTGTGTACTGCAGATATCAGAGGAGCTGATATTTCGGCTGTTAACAAAATACTGCGGATCCTTACAAAGCATGAAATTCAGGAATCAAAACAGAAAGCAGAAAAAATACAATTGTGAAAAGTGTGCGCGAAGCTATATCCAGAAAGGACATTTAATTCGTCACAAAAATTTCGAATGTGACGTCATGCCACAGTTCAGATGTAAATTCTGCGGCAAACAATTTAAACTAAAAACAAACATGAGTCGTCACGTGGATGTTGTACATCTTGAAACAAATTTACATGCATCGAATACAAGTTATAATCGCGACTAATGCTTTCGAAGTTCCATTTGGTGACATAATTTAACTCAACGTAAACGTTTAGTACATGCAGCAGTCATACCACAATTTATTTGCGACTTTTGCGGGTATAAAACCAATCAGAAAAAAAGTTTGTCCAGACACGTTACTTCACGCCATCTAGAATAATTCAGTAGAAAATTTAAAAAAAGAACCTTCTTTGCCTTACATTGAATGTCTGTGTACACCTAAAATTACAATTTGTGAAAATTACTTCATATAATACTCAATTTTAAATTTTAAAGGTTTCAAAAGAGTAAATGCAATCGTCTTCGAGATGGGCATAAATTATTTTTCTTCTGAGTAGAATTTTTTAGTATTTGTGTTGTTCCAACGGAAAAAAATACAGGTATTAGACGGTATATATAGATGAGTGTTTCTATTTTTTTTACTAGCAATTATTAATGCTCAATTATCAATGATGAAGGGAACTGAACTCGATTCCATAATTGTATTTGAGAAATAAAACAATATTTCTGTGTAAATACTGTCTTTTCAAAGTTCACTACATGCTCCTTTTATGGTCTCTACCTTTCTGTAATGTAAAAAAAGGACACTCCTACAAACATATAAAACAATACAATTTTTTAGACAAATTGTAAAGTAATTTGATTCTGCATGTGTTATTAATCAAATCTGTATATGTGGCCGGCTCCGTAATGAGGGGCCTACTGGCTACAATCAAGTTTTCGAGACAAACGCGTTTGAAGTTTGACAACACTTTTCGTCGTTCTGTGCTTGTTTAGCGCAATTTTTAATCGACCATCTGTTCTTAGTAGTTTTTTGGGTCGCTGAATCAAAATATGAAGCTGAAATTGCCAATTTCAAAGTTGCTGACCCAAAATGGCGGACCCAAATTTTAAAAAATGTACAATACTTATATATTGTTATTATATATTATTAGACATTATTAGATATACCAGGCGTTGACTGAAGGGGTTTTATGGGTCGCTAATTCTGAATTTGAAGTCCAAAATTGTTAATTTTAGAATGGCTGACTAAAAACTATTGAACAGTATATATATTTTTCATAAATACTGTATTTGTTTGAAAATTTCTTTTAGAAATTAACGAACAATTTGTCGAAGAGCTACCCTAAATATTTATATTCAGGATGCTTTTTTAAATACGTTAAGATAAAGTTACGCTTAAGACCTCTCAGTGCGATACAAATGTATTAGGGGCGGCTTGATTACGTCGTGTCTATATTTTGTCGAATAAGTAGTTTCGTTCAACACTGTCTAACTTTTCGAAATTTTAATCAATTGATTTGGGACAAATTGCATGTAAAAATATAAGCTTTCAGCATTCTGGAACCGTCAAAATCCCAAAATCTCAAAATCGATTCTTTAGTCACAAGAACCCTTTTTTCGAAGTCGGTCACATTTGATACATGAGGAGGATTAAAATTTAAAATCATCGGACATTACTAACTGAATCTTTTACGTTATAATTTTCTAGATACACACATTGCTTCAGGTGACAATACGTATTTCAAGAGTGATTCAAAGAAATCAACAGAAAGACCAGATGATGGACCATATTCTTCAACTTTGAGTTGGATGGTTGAATACGATATTGATGAAACTTTAGAGATAAAGGAAGAAATCATTCAAGGTATAACTAGATTTACGAATAAGAAACTTTGACTAAAACTATAAAATAAGAAGTTTTAAATTATATTTTGTTTTCAAATTTTCAGACCAAGAAGCAGTTACATGCCAGAAGAAAAAATATGAGACAAATTTGTGTACTGCAGATAACAGAGAAGCTGATATTTCGTCTGTTAACAAAATACTGCGGACCCTTACGAAGAATGAAATTCAGGAATCAGAACAGAAACGAGGAAAAAAATACAAATGTGAAAAGTGTGCGCGAAGCTATACCCATAAAGGACATTTAACTCGTCACAAAAAGTTCGAATGCGATGTCATGCCACAGTTCAGATGTAAATTCTGCGGCAAAAAATTTAAATTGAAAACAAACATGAGTCGTCACGTGGATTGTGTACATCTTAAAACAAATTTACATCCGTCGAATACAAATTATAATTGCGACAAATGTTCTCGAAGTTACGTTTGGCCACAAGATTTAACTCAACATAAACGTTTAGTACATGCAGCAGTCATACCACAATTTATTTGCGACTTTTGTGGATATAAAACCAATTTGAAGAAAAACTTGTCAAGACACATTACTTCACGCCATCTTGAGTAATTCAGTATAAAATGAAAAAAACTCTTTTTTGCCTTACATTGAATGGCTGTGTACACCTAAAATTACATTTTGTGAAAATTAATTCATATAATACTCAATTTTACTTCTTAAAGGTTTCAAAAGGGTGTACTCGTCATCGAGATAAACATGAATTATTTTTCTTCTGTGTAGAATTTTTTAGTATTTGCATTGTTCCGGCGGAGAAAATATAGGTATTAGAAGGTATAGATAGATATGAGTGTTTTCATTTTTTTTACTAGCAATTATTACTGCTCAGTTATCAACTGATGAAAGTGAACTGAACTAGTTTCCATAATTGTATTTGAGAAATAAAATAATATTTCTGTGTAAACACTGTCTTTGATTTTCTAGTTAATTCAAAGTTAACTGCATGCTCCTTTTGTGGTCTCTACCTTCATTAATGTAAAAAATAGGGCACACCTATGTACATATAATACAATACAATTTTACAAATTGTAATGTGATGTGATTCTGCTTGTGTTATTAATTAAATGTATAGATGTGGCCGGCTCCGTAAAGAGGGGTCTAGTGGCTAAAGTCAAGTTTTCGATAAAAACGTGTTTAAAGTTTGACAGCACTTATCCGTCGTTCTATGCTTGTTTAGCGCAATTTTTAATCGACAATCTGTACTCAGTGGTTTTTTGGGTCCCTGAATCAAAATATCAAACCCAAATTGTCAATTTCAAAGTTGCTGACCCAAAATGGCGGACCCAAAATTCAAGAAATGTACAATACTTGGACTTTCTTGACCAGATGCTGACTGAAGGGGTTTTGTGGGTCGCTAATTCCGAATTTGAAGTCCAAAATTGTTAATATCAAAATGGCTGACTAAAAAATATTGTAAAGATTATTTATTTTTCATAAATACATCATTTGTTTTTTAAAAAATCTTTAAACAATTAACGACCATCATGTAGAAGAATTACCATGGATATTTATAATCAGGATGCTTTTCTCGATATGTTAAGCTAAAGTTATCCTTCAGACCTCTCAGTGATGCAAATATATTAGTAGCGGCTTGATTACGCCATGTCTATATTTTGGCGAAAAAGTAGTTTCGTTCAAAACTGTCTAATTTCGCGAAATTTTAATTAATGGATCTCGGACAAATTGTATGTAAAAATATATGATTTCAGCATGCTGAGACCGTCCAAATCCCAAAATCTCAAAACCGATTTTTAGTCACTAGACCCCTTTCTTCTAAGCCGGTCACATTTGATAAATGAGAAGGACTAAAATCATCTGACGTTACTAACTGAATCTTTTGCGCTATAATTTTCTAGATCCACTTATTGCTTCAAGTAACAAGAAGAATTTCAAGAGTGATTCAACGAAATCAACAGAAAGACCAGATGATAGACCGTATTCTTCAACTTTAACTTCCATGGTTGAATACTACATTGATGAAACTTTTGAAATAAAGGAAGAAATCATCCAAGGTATGACTAAAATTTCAAATAAAAAATCTTGACTAAAACTATGAAGTAAAAAGTTTCAAATTACATGTTGTTAAATTTTTAGATCAAGAAACAGTTACAGGCCAGAAACGTCATAAAAAGTATGAGACAAAATTATGTACTGTAGATTTCAGGGAAGCTGATATTTCGGCTGTTAACAAAATACTGACGACCCCCAAGAAGAATGAAATACAGGAATCAGAACAGAAACCAGAAAAAAAATACAAATGTGAAAAGTGTGCGCGAAGCTATATCCAGAAAGGAAATTTAAATCGTCACAAAAAATTCGAATGCGGCGTCATGCCACGGTTCAGATGTCAATTCTGCGGCAAATACTTTAAACAGAAGAGTACCATGAGTTACCACGTGGATCACTTACATCTGAAAACAGAATTCTATACATCGAATGCAAGTTATCATTGCGACAAATGTTCTCGAAGTTACATTTGGCCACATGATTTATCTCAACATAAACGTTTAGTACATGAAGAAGTAATGTCACAATTAAATTGCAATTTTTGCGAATATAAATCGAATTGGAAAAACAATTTGTCAAGACACATTGCTTCACGCCATCCCGAGTAATTCAGTAGGAAATTAAAAAAAACTCTTTTTTGCCTTCCATTTATTGACTCTGTACACCAAAAATTACATTTTGTGAAAATTACTTCATATAATACTCAATTTTACTTTTCAAAGGTTTCAAAAGAGTAAATGTACTTGTCGTCGAGATAGACATAAACTGTTTTTCTTCTGTGTAGAATTTTTTAGTATTTGTATTGTTCAGCTGAAAAAAATATAGGTATCAGACGGTATAGGTAGTTGGGTATTTTAATTTTTTTTACTTGTAATTATTACTGCTCAGTTATAAACTGACGAAAGTCTACGGAACTCGTTTCCATAATTGTATTTGCGAAATAAAATTATATTTCTGTGTTAACACTGTCTTTGATTTTCTAGTTGATTCAAAATTAACTGCATGCTCCTTTTGTGGTATCTACATTTCTTGATGTAAAAAATAGGGCACTCCTACGAACATATAATACAATACAATTTTTGTAGACAAAGTTTAATGTAATGTGATTCGGCATGTGTTATTAATTAAATCTATTTGGCCGGCTCGTAATGAGGGGCCTAGTGGCTAAAATTAAGTTTTCGAGAAAAAAAGCTTTTAAAGTTTGACAACACTTTTCCGTCGTTCTATGCTTGTTCACCGCAATTTTTAACTGACAATCTTTACTGAATGGTTTTTTGGGTCGCTGAATCAAAAAATGAAACCAAAATGTTCAATTTGAAAACGGCTGACACAAGATTGCGGACCTAAAATTTTAAAAAATGTACAATACTTAGATTTTGTTGACTAGACGCCGACTGAAGGGGTTTTATGGGTCGCTAATTCCGAATTTGTAGTCTCAAATTGTTAATCTTAGAATGTCTGACTAAAAACTATTGAACAGAATATTTATTTTTCATAAACATTGTATTTGTTTCAAAAAATTATTCAGACAATTAGCGAACAATTTGTCGAAGAGTTACCCTAAATATTTATATTCAGAATGCTTTTTTAAATACGTTAAGCTAAAGTTACGCTCTAGACCTCTCAGTGCAATACAATAATCTATTAGGGGCGGCTTGATTACGTCGTGTCTACTATTTGTCGAATAAGTAGTTTCGTTCAACGCTATCTAACTTTTCGAAATTATAATCAATTAAATTGGGACAAATTGCATGTACAAACATAAGCTTTCAGCATACTGAAACCGTCAAAATCTCAAAATCGATTTTTTAGTCACTAGACCCTCTTCTTCAAAGCCGGTCACATATGCTAGATGAGAAGGATTAAAATCATTGGACATTACTAACTGAATCTTTTACGTTATAATTTTCTAGATCCACATATTGCTTCAAGTGACACTAAGAATTTCAAGAGTGATTTAAAGAAATCAAGAGGAAGACCAGATGGTGAACCATATTCTTTAACTTTAACTTGCAAGGTTGAATACGACATTGATGAAACTTTGGAAATAAAGGAAGAAATTGTCCAAGGTATAACTAGATTTTCAAAAAAAATCTTGACTGAAAGTATAAAATAAAAAGTTTTAAATTATATTTAGTTAAATTTTCAGATCAGGAAACAGCTACAGGCCAGAAACGCAATAAAAAATATGGGACAAAATTATGTACTGTAGATATCAGAGAAACTGATATTTCGGCTGTTAACAAAATTGTACGGACCCCCAAGAAGAATGAAATTCAGGAATCAAAACAGAAACCAGAAAAAAAATACAAATGCGAAAAGTGCGCTCGAAGTTATGTCCAGAAAGCAAGTTTGAATAAACATAAAAAATTCGAATGCGGCGTCGTTCCACAGTTCAGATGTGAATTCTGCAACAAACGATTTAAACAGAAAAGTGACATGAGTCGTCACGTGGGTGTTGTACATCTGAAAACAAATTTACCAACATCGAAAGCAAGTTATAATTGCGACAAATGTTCTCGAAGTTACAGTTGGCAAGGAGGTTTAAATCAACATAAACGTTTAGACCACGCAGCAGTCAAACCACAATTTATTTGCGATGTTTGCGGATTTGAAACGAATCAGAAAAAAAACTTGTCAAGACACATTTCTTTACGCCATCTCAAGTAATTTAGTAAAAAATTAAAAACTCTTTGTCCCTTGCGTGGGTACACTTGAATTACTTTTTGTGAAAATCACTTCATGATACTCAATTTTCGTCTTTGAATGTTTCAAAAGAGTAAATTTGCTCGCCATCGAGATAGGTCAAAATTATTTTTTTTCCTTGTAGAATTTGATAGTAAAGGTTTTGTTTACGTGGAAAACATATAGGTATTAGATTATAACTTCATGACTACTTTCTTCTTGATTTACTAGCAAGTATAACTACTCAATTATCAACTGATGAAAGTAAATTGAACTAATTTTCATAATTTTCTTAGAGAAATTAACAGATATCTTTGTGTAGACACTGTTTTTAATTTTCAAATTGATTTAAAGTTTAACAGTATTCTCCGTTTATGTTATCTACCTTCTTTATTGTTTTTGGTAGAGCACTTATACGTACATAGAATACCATACAAATTTTGTAGACAAATTGTTATATAATGTGATTATGTATGGGTTATGAATTAAATCCGTATCTGCCACAAGAGAAGGATTAAAACCATCGGAAGTTTGTAACTGAATCTTGTACGTTATAGTTTTTTAGATCCACATATTGCTTGAAGTAACACTAAGAATTTCAAGAGTTTTTTAAAGGACCTGCGTGGTTGAATACGACATGCATGAAACTTTACACAAAAAAAGAAAGTTGTGGTCAAAGTTACTAGACGCAACTGTTGAAAAATTTCTACTTATTTTTATCAGACTTTCTGGTTATTCTTATCAGAACCTCTGGTCACATTATATAGAAAAACTGATTAAAACGACTAGATAATGGTCAACCAGAAATTTCTAATACTTTTGACCAGAACTAATAGTAAGGACATATTTATCCTTTTTTTCTGGTTAGGATAACCAGAATTTTGGTTAGTTCAAACAGATTTTTTTTGTATGTAGAAATACAGAAAGAAACTGTCCAAGGTATTACTAAATTTGTAATCAAAGTATCTCAACTAAAACAGTAAAATAAAAAATTTCCAATTACTTTTTAAATTTTCAGATAAAGGGACAGTTATAGCCCATAAAGTCGACAAAAAATATGAGTCAAAAGTTTGTATGGCAGATATAAGTAAAGCTGATATTTTTGCTGTTAATCAACTGTGGAATTAGAAATAGCAGAAAATTTAGGAATCAAGGCATGAACTCGAAAAGAAATACAAATGCAAAAAGCGTGCGTGAAGCCATACCCAGGAAAGAAATTCAACTCGTCACAAAATATGAGAGTGCGACGTCATACCACAGTTCAGCTGTAAATCCGGCGGGAAACTATCCAAACGATAATGTCATATGAATATCTATATGGATCTCGTGAATCTTGAAACAAATTTACAGACATCGAGAACAAGGCATAATTGCGACAAATGTTCACGAAGTTACAGTTTGCTAACAAATTTAAGTCGACGTAAACATTTAGACCACGCAGCATCAAACCTCAATTGATTTGAGATTTTTGCGGATGTAAAACGAATTTAAAAAGAAAAATTAATCAAGGCACATTAATTCACGTCATCTCAAGTAATCCTGTAAGAACATTTGTTTTATTTACGTGGAAAAAATGTAGGTATTAGATGATGAGTTTGATGACTATTTTCTTTTTGATCTACCAGCAAGTGTTACTACTTAGTTATCAACTGATAAAAGTAAACTGAACTCGTTTCTATAATTTTATTTGAGAAATAAAGTAGTATTTTTTATAGACGCTGTTTTTTATTTTTAAATTATTCTAAAACTAATCGCATGCTCTTTTTGTGGTCTTTTCCTTCCCTGATGTAAAAATTAGCGCATTCCTACGAATATATTATTATGCGATAAAAATTTTGTAGACAAATTGCAATGTAATTTGATTGTTTATGGGTTACTAATTAAATGTGTATCTGCTACAAGAGAAAGATTAAACTCATCGAAAATGACTAACTGAATCTTTTACATTATAATGTTCTAGATCCACATATTGCTTCAAGTAACACTAAGAATTTCAAGAGTGATGCAAAGAAGTCAACACAAAGACCGGATGATGGATCATATTCTTTAACTTCCATGGTTGAATGCAACATTGATGAAACTTTAGAAATAAAGGAAGAAATCATCCAAGGTATGATTAGATTTGCAAATGAAAAATCTTGATTAAAATTATAAAATAAAAAGTTTCAAATTACATTTTGTTAAATTTTCAGATGAAACAGTTACAGGCCAGATACCTAATAAAAAATACATGCCGAAATTGTGTACCGTATATATAAAAGACGCTGATATCCTGGATAGTCTGGAATCAAAGCAGGAACCAGAAAAGAAGTACACATGTGGAAAGTGTGCCCGCAGCTATAAATTGAAATCACATTTGACTCGGCATAAAAAATTCCAATGCGGTGTCATGCCACAGTTCAGATGTAAATTCTGCGGCAAAGAATTTAAACTTAAAACTTACATGAATCGTCACGTGGGTGTTGTACATCTTAAAACAATTTTACAGGCATCGAAAACAAGGCATAATTGCGACAAATGTTCTCGAAGTTACAGTTGGCCAAATGATTTAACTCGACACAAACGTTCAGAACACGCAGCAGTCAAACCACAATTTATTTGCGATTTTTGCGGGCATAAAACGAATCTGAAAAGTAGCTTATCAAAACACATTACTGCACGGCATCTCAAGTAATTGAGTGAAAAAATTCGTAAACTCTTTTTTGCTATGCGTGTATATACCATAAATTCCTTTTTTTTTAAAATGACTTCATATAATACTCAATTTTACTTTTTGAAGATTCCAAAAGAGAAAATGTACTCCTCATCGAGATAGACATAAATTACTTATCTTCTGTGTAGAGTTATTTATTATTTGTTTTGTTTATGTGGAAAAAACTATAGGTATTAGATGGTATAGCTTGAGGACCGTTTTTTTTATTTATTAGCAAGTAATACTACGCAATTATCAACTGATGAAAGTAAATTCAACTCGTTTCCAGAATTTTCTTTGAGAAATAAGCTAATACTTTTGTGCAGGCACTGTTTTTTATTTTAAAATTGATTTAAAATTAATCGCATGTCCCTTTTGTGATATTTACCTTCCTATAATGTAAAATTACACGGAGAAAATTTGTTGGTGAAGCATTACACGACTCTTAAGGTAATCTCAAGACATGAGGATATTATTATACATGGAGAAAAGCGAAAACTTCGGTTGCTGAAAGATTGCTAAACAACATCAAATCGTGCTATTCAAGTAGAAACGAATGGGCGAATGTATAGAATATGTTCCAAGGAGTTTCAGTAGGTATAAGAAATTAAAATGAGTCCTAAATATATTAATAAGTGTTTGATACATGTATACATGTATAGAGTAATTTCTATGTATGTTCTTATGAACGTTTACATCACCTATATGTAAAGTTTTATTCTATTTCAAAAATAAATCTTTCCAAACTACTTTAGTCTATCTATTCTGAAACCTAATACCCTCATCGCTTCTCAATAAATGAAATTCTTAAAAGAAGGAGCGTATAAGAGGGTTGAGGCCCAGAATCGGAGAATAATAATTGCTTTTTGGTTGAGACATAAAGACTAAATTTAAAAAAACGCGAATATATTTTCTCGAAAGAACGATAGTTATCGTACATGTATTGTATATCTCAGCGAATTATTCACCAAATTATACGGATTATACTGGGCTTAGCATTAAATATTTTAATTAATTTGAAACAAGTATTTTATTTAATAACAAATTTTATCTAAAAAGAAATAAAATCTCACCAAAAACATCTACGATGCGAAAATTTCGCTAAGCAAAAAGTTATCAGTTGATTCAACATAGAAATTGATTGAAATTGAAGCAATTGAAATCAAAGTTTTCCAAGTAATTCTAAAAGATATCTGAATTTTTTATTTTATTAAATTGTAAAAATTACAGAAACTTTGAGAGTTCATTGAAAGGGGAAAAGCTTAAAACTTGGTGAGATTTTTTCTTTTTTTTTTAAATAATATATATGCCTCCAATCATTTTAATTAAATTTCAATCAATTTCCATGTCGATCATATAATACCATACAAATTTTGTGTGGTATTATTAGACAATATATTATGGTATTAGGCAGAGTGTAATGTAATGTGATTATGTATGGGTTATTAACTATTAATCAAACTGTGTTTCCAAGATGGAGACGGGGCTTTTGCTCCATATTCACATTGAAGTTAATTTTTTGAAAAAATGCAAAATTTCGTTTACGTATCACAGTATATAAATAGTTTTTCATTAATTCATAAATTACAGATATTACTTCTTTACCAATGTTAGGTTATTATAAAACAGTTAAAATTAGAAACAATGAAAGAATTTTTACACACACTGGGAATGTAATTTTTTATTAATAATTGTATTTCATCGTCTATATAGATCTAATTTGAAATCTGAAACACTGCTCTTGAGATCTGATAAGGAAAACTGGTCCAGTTGTCGAAACGCAATCTGCTTCTAATTTTAAAATACAATAAAAATTGTCTGGAAGATGTTTTTTTTTTTTTGAGGTTATTTTAGACCTTTCAGTTATGAACGTGGGTTATTCACTAAATGTATGTCTGATAGATGAAAAATATTTCAATGATCTAAAATGACTAATTGCAACAATCACCTCATGATTTTCTAAATCAACAGTTCAAGAGTGACGCGAAGAAATCAACAGGAAGACAGGATGGTATGCCAAATTCTTGTACAACTACTCACATTTTTTCTGTCAATAATTCTAGTGCCAAGGCTTTAATTGAATACGACATTGACAAAACCTTGGAAATCAAGGATGAAATCATCCAAGGTATGATTAGATTTTTAATTAAATGTTCTTAAGTAAAACTATGAAATAAAAAATTGCAAATTACATTTTGTTAAATTTTCAGATCAAGAATCAGTTACAGTCCGGAAACAAACTGTGGAGCCAAAATAAGCAGAAAATTCAGGAATTAAGACATGAACCCGAAAAGAAATACAAATGCGAGAAGTATGCTCGAACCTATCAACGCAAACCTGATTTGAGTGGATATCAAAAATTTGCATGCGACATCAGGCCACAATTCGGTTGTAAATTCTGCGGCAGACTGTTTAAATGGAACAGTCACATGAATATCCATATAGATCTTGTGTATCTTAAAACAAATTTACAGACATCGAAAGCAAGGCATAATTGCAACAAATAAAATTTATTTAAGATTTTTTCGTAATATAGTAAGAAATTTAAAAATCTCTTTTTTTTGCTTTGCATGTTTACACCTTAAATTACTTTTTGTGAAAATTAGTTCATAATACTTAATTTTCCTTTTTGAAGGTTCTAATAGAGTAAATGTACACGTCATCGAGATAAACCTAAATTGCTTTTCTTCTGTGTAGCATTTTTCAGTAATTGTTTTGTTTACGTGGAAAAAATATAGGTATTAGTTGGTATAGATTGATGACTATTTTCTTTATGATTTACCAGCATGTGTTACTACTCAACAGAGAATTTGCATGCACTTTTCTTACGTTTTATTTCAAAGTTTGTGATCCAAGCATTTGATAAAAGCGCTTATTTATTAATTTAAAATAAAAGCTTATTCAAAATTGGCTGAAAATGCCGATTTGAAATACTACGTATGAATGAGTGGCCATTTTGATAACGTCTGTTTTACGGAGCGCACAAAAAAGTGAAGCATGGGCAGATAATTTATTATATTTTTCAATTTGGTGACGTTCAATCATAATATTTCATGTCAAAATAGCTCTCATTTTTTATATTCTGATGCTATGAGTAGATATTTCTACTCAAGCTTCTGAAAGACATGGAAAATTATTTGAGATTTCAAGTGCTTGAAGATTTTGCAGAGGTCGTCAAAATATAAACTTTGAAACCCTTTACGTCCAACACGTTTAAAGTAACTATTTTATTTAAAAAATTAGATTTTTTTGGAAAGTCGCTTCGTAGAACGTCGGTATTTTACTAGTAATTGTTATTTTACGAGTTTAGGCACATATAATCACAGTAAATAATGTAAATATGAAGGTAACAAAAGGACGAAATATTGTTATCATAGATTAAACCTTTCTTACGCTTAACTTACATCATGTATAACTATTTAAATCATTATTGAAAAAGCAGATGTTTATAATGCCTCAAAATTATTTCAGAGATGTGAATATAATTTAAAGAGTTCATGAATTCTGATATTACATTTAAATTTAAACAAGAAAGTAGGCGAAAGTCGATCAGCGCCGCAGTTTCGCATTTTCCCCACTGAGTCAAGTTGGGAACTATAATCGTAATAATCGTGTTATACCCCTGAGATTTCGCGAATCCGCTTAGGAATAATCTTCTTTCATCATTCACTTCAAAGGTTTGACATTTGAAATGTCAATAAATGTTGACACTAAGTATCAATATAAAAAAAATTGAATGTGACTCGCGATTTTTTTTTAAATATACTAAGTAACTAATCTCTGTTAAGGACTGTCCGTGTAACTGTTGTCAAACAAATCATAAATGCTCTCGTTTCTGAAATTTTTTTTTTCACTTCGAAAATAAATTTAAGTTTATTGAAATATACTACTGATTTCTTTCTTGTAAAAAAACTCAGTTTAACATCCTGTACAAGATGTAATCATTATTTTCGGTATTCATGACACATGCAAATTCTCCACCACCAACTTATGAAAGTAAACTGAACTCGTTTCCATGATTTTATTTAAGAAATAAAATAATATTTTTGTGCAGACACTGTTTTTTATTTTCAAATTCATTTAAAATTAATTCCATGCCTTTTCTGGAGACTCTACCTTCCCTAATGTAAAAAATAGGGCACTTCGACGTACATATAATGCGATACAAATTTTGTAGACAAATTTAATATGTCATTGTGTATGGGTTATTCATTGAATCTGTATATGCTACAGGAAAAGGACTAAAATCATCTGACATTACTAACTGAATCCTTTGCGGTATAATTTTCTAGATCCACTTATTGCTTCAAGTAACAAGAAGAATTTCAAGAGTGATTCAACGAAATCAACAGAAAGACCAGATGATAGACCGTATTTTTCAACTTTAACTTCCATGGTTGAATACTACATTGATGAAACTGTGGAAATAAAGGAAGAAATCATCCAAGGTATGACAAGATTTGTAAATATAATATCATGACTAAAATTATAAAATAAAATGTTTAAAATTACATTATGTTGAATTTTCAGATCAAGAAACAGCTGAAGGCCAGTGTAAAAAATATGAGACAAATTTGTATACTGCAGATATGAGAGAAGCTGATATTTCGGCTGTTAACAAAATGCTGCGGACCCTCACGAAGAATAAAATTCAGGAATCAAAACAGAAACCAGAAAAAAAATATAAATGCGAAAAGTGTGCGCGAAGCTACATCCAGCAAAGAAATTTAACTCGTCACAAAAAATTCGAATGCGACGTCATGCCACGGTTCAGATGTAAATTCTGCGGCAAAAGCTTTAAACAGAAGAGTACCATGAATTACCACGTTGATCACATACATCATAAAAAAAATTTACAGAAATAGAAAACAACGCATAATTGCGACAAATGTTCTCGAAGTTACAATTGGTAGAGATTTAAGTCGACATAAACGTATAGATCACGCAGCGGTCAAACCACAATTTACTTGCGATTTTTGCACATTAAAACCCAATTTAAAGAGAAACTTGTCAAGACATATTACTTCATGCCATCTCAAGTAATTCAGTAAGAAATTAAGAAATTCTTTTTTGCCTTACATGGAAATGCTGTGTAGACCTTAAATTAATTTTTGTAAAAATTACTTCATGTAATACTCAATTGTGTGTTTGTATGTGTGTAACTTTTTTCTGTTAACCATATCTCTAAAACTATGAAGTACGGACGAATTGTATCTCTGATTGGTGTTCAAGACGGATAGGACTTTGAGCTAGACTCGCCAATTAGAAATGGGTTTTTGCGTTTAGAGATGTGAAAAAAAAATTATACCATGTTCATTTGAGAAAAACTGTTTTATATTCGAAATACATATGTACAACGATACTATATATATGATGGATTTGCTCGCGTGTTCGAGACACGTCGATTGGCCTTTTGAAGAACCTTCGATGACCTTCCATGATCAATCAATAGCGACTAATAAAGTTTAAAAAATGGTTACATTATTTATAAAAGGGAAACTTTTTTTAAAATTCTGAATATAACAATGTCGTCAGTGAAAAAGTTGTTCGTTGTAACAGAACAAATTGATTGACCTTTTGATTGTCTCTGATTTTCTGAAAATAAGATTTTTGGTAAAACAGAAACATAAGCTTGAAAAATATTGAAAGTATAATTTTTTTTTTGTCGGAGCAAAACCTTCCTGTACCGCTATTTGACTTTTCGAAGGTTCCAAAAGAGTGAATGTGCTCATCATCGAGATAATTGTAAATTACTTTTTTTCAGTGTGAAATTTTTTTGTATGTGTGTTGTTTGCTTGGCAAAAATATAGGTATTAGACGACATAGATACATGACTATTTTCTTTTTTCTTACTAGTAAGTATTACTACTCAAATGTCAATAGATGAAAGTAAACTAAACTCGTTTCCATAATAAATAAGATTTTTATGTAGACACTGTTTTTTCTTCGAATTGGTTAAAAATTAACGGCATGTTCCTTTTATGCTCTCTACCTTCCTAAATGTAAAAATAGGGCACATATACGCAAATATAGTAGGATATGAATTTTGTAGACAAATTTTAATGTAATGTGATTGTGCATGGGTTATCAATTGAATCTATATCTGTTACAAGATAAGAATTAGAATCATCGGACATTACTAATTGAATCATTTACTTTCTATTTTTTAGATCAACAGAGTGCTTCAAGTAACGCCAAGAAGTTCATGAGCGACTCGATGGAGTCAGCAGGGACACCACATGTTGGGCCATACCCTGCTATTCACTCTGGTGACATTTTGGAATTTGAAACTGCGTGTTTGAAACTTGAGAGGGAAGAGCACAAAATTCTTTCCGAAAGAAATCAGTTGGACGGCAAATGTTTAACTACTGAAATTTCTTCTGACATTAATTCTGATGCCAAGACTTTAACTTGCATAATTGAATACGACAATGACAAAACTGTGGAAATAAAGGAAGAAATCCCCCAAGGTATGACTAAATTTGCAAAAAAAGAATCTTGACTAAAACTATAGAATAAAAAGTTTCAAATTACATTTTGTTGAATTTTCAGATCAAGAAACAGTTACAGGCCAGAAACGTCATAGAAAATATGAAATTCAGGAATCAAAACAGATACCAGAAAAAAAATACAAATGCGAAAAGTGTGCGCGCAGCTATATCCAAAAAGGAAATTTAACTCGTCACAAAAAATTTGAATGCGACGACATGCCACTATTCAGATGTGAATTCTGCGGCAAACAATTTAAACTGAAAGGAAGTATGACTCGTCACGTGAATGTTTTACATCTTAAAACAAATTTAGATGCATCGAATAGAAGTTATAATTGCGACAAATGTTCTCGAAGTTACGTTTGGCCACAAGATTTAACTCAACATAAACGTTTAGTACACGCAGCAGTCATACCACAATTTATTTGTAACTTTTGCGGATATAATACGAATTTGAAAAAAAACTTGTCAAGACACATGACTTTATACCATCTCTATTTATTCAATAAGAAATAAAGAAACTCCTTTTTGCTTTACGTGAAATAGCTGTGTAGACCTTAAATTTATTTTTGTGAAAATTGCTTGATATGATACTCAATTGCTTCCTTACAGAGGGAGGTTCAAAATAGTCTAAATATTCGAATATACTTTTTTGACATATTTGGATTTAACTCGACCCCACGAACTCGAAAATGCGATTTTTGAAAAAAATGTGAGTATGTGCAAGTGTGTAACTTTTTTCTGTTCAGCATATTTCGAAAAGTAAAAATGCAATGGTTGTGAAATTTGGATTATGTTATGTTTATATGATGAAGACTTTTTTGATACATGAAATATGTATAACGATACTATATAATATATAATTTTCTAGTACTTACTATATATCATGAATGTAAACCAGGTACACTGCGTACATCTCACTACAACTGATTCAATTAATTGTTATGAACAAATACAATAAACAAATGGCCAAATACCTTAATTTGCGGTAAAAAAATTTTCTTTCAAGTATTGGGCAAGACAAATTTTTGCTAAGTTTAACCCCCCTTCCCCTTTTGTAAGCATATTTTAGGATTTTGAATACATGACTATGAGCATCATGTAGACGCAGACCAACCCACTATCTCTCAGGTTGCTTATGTCATACTTAAATGGCCCCTCAAGAATTTGCATGGCGAAACATTTAAATTCACAATTTTTTTTTATCTGCAAAAAATCTTTATTGGAACGATTAATAATAATTTTTAGTCAACTCTTGTAATTAACTCCCGTTCTAATCGCACTATTGAGCAGTTTTCGTCTAGAAAAACTGTTATTCTACTACAAAATGCCAAAATTTTGCATTTATTTAATTCACTGGTTTATGCATATCATAACTGTTATATTTTAGATAATTTAATTCAACACACATTATTTTTAGGATCATCTGCGACAATTCAGGTGAAGTAATGCGTTTCGCTCTACTGCGGTCTGATCCGATCCGAAGTCATTTCGAAAACCCTTCTTAATTGTATATGATGTTTTCTGTCAAATGAACTATATTAAGATAATTTTTTTTTTACTGTATGATCTTTGTGTTCATCCTAGCTCCTTTTTTTTTTGCTAGAGTATAAGGACTTAAGTAATCGAAAATTACTAACTGAAATTTTTACTGTATAACTTTCTAGGTGAACAGAATTCCAAAAGTGAGTCGAAGAAATTGACAGGAATACAGGGTGGGATGGTACAACTGCTCACATTTCTTCTGATAACAATTCTGAAGCCAAGACTTTAATTGGATGCGACACTGACGAAACATTGGAAATCAACTATGAAATCATCCAAGGTATGACTAGATTTTTAATTAAACTATCTTGAGTAAAAATATGAAATGAAAAATAGCGAATTACATTTTGTTAAATTTTCAGATCAAGAATCAGTTACAGACTAGAAACGTAATTAAAAAATATGAGTTGAAAGAGTGTACCATCAATATAACTAGAAAAGTTGATCTTTTGTCTGTTTGCAACAAACTGCTAAGGATTCAACTCGGCATCAACGTTTAGAACATGCAAGCCACAATTTATTTGCGATTTTTACGGACATAAAACGAATTTTTAAAAGACTTGTCAAGACACATTACTTCAAGCAATCTCAAGTAATTCAGTAGAAAATCAAGAAACTCTTTTTTGCCGTACATGGAATAGCTATGTAGGCCTTATATTATTTTTTGTGAAAATTACTTCATATAATACTCAATTGCTTCCTCATAGATTGAGGTTTGAAGTGACCGACATTTTCAAATCCACTTTTTTGACATATTTCGATATAATTTAACCCCACGAACCCGAAAATGTAATTTTTGAAAGATGTATGTGTGTGTGTGTGTGTGTGTGTGTGTGTGTGTGTGTATGTGTAACTTTTTCCTGTTTACCATCTCTTCAAAAGTAAAAGAGCAATGGTCATGAAATTTTGACGAAATGTAGCTCCAATTGCTTTCCAGATCTGTTAGGATTTTGAGCTAGATCAGTTTCAAGTAATCAATTTAATAATTTAATATTTTAATAATTTTATTCGCGTATAGAGATTTGAGGAAATATTCTATCATGTTTATATGCGAAAAACTTTTTTGATATTCGAAATATGTACAACGATACTATATCTAATGGATTTATTTACGTCTTCGAGACGCATCGATTGCCCTATGGACGAACCTTCGATGACCTTTCATGATCAATTAATAGCGACTTATAAAGTTTAAAAAAAGGTTACATTATTTACATAAGGAAAACTTTTTTTAAATTTTGAATATAACATTGCCTTAAGTTGAAAAGTTTTTCGTTATAACAGAAAAATTGATTGACCTTCTATTGCCTCTGGTTCTCAGAAAATAAGATTTTCGGTGAAACAGAAACATAAGCTTGAGAAATATTGAAAGTGTCAATTTTTTTCTTTTGTTAAAGCAAAACCTTCCTCCGTGAGGAAGCAAATTTAAATCATACCTATGAGGAAGCATAGTGATCATAAAATGAGCATAAATAAGTACACCCATAGTGAATAAACCCATATTACTTTGTAGCGTTATTTCACTTTTCGAAGGTTCCAAAACAGTAAATGTACTCATCGTCGAGATAGACATAAATTACTTTTTTTCTGTGTGGAATTTTTTAGTATTTTTGTTGTTTACGCGGAAAAAATATAGGTATTAGACGGTATAGATAGACGACTATTTTCTTCTTTTTCAACTAGCAAGTATTGCTACTCAGTTGTCAATTAATGAAAGTAAACTCAACTAGTTTCCATAATAAACAATATTTTTATGTAGACGCTGTTTTCTTATTTTTAAATTGGTTTAAAATTGACTGCATGTTCCTTTCATGATCTCTACTTTCCTTAATGTAAAAAATAGGGCACTTCTACGTGCATATAGATGGAAACAAATTTTTTAGACAAATTTTAATGTAATATGATTGTGCATGGATTATTAATTAAATCTACATCTACTACTAGATAAGGACCAAAATCATCGGATACTACTAATTAAATCATTTATTTTATATTTTTTTAGATCAACAGAGTGCTTCAAGTAATGCCAAGAATTTCAGGAGCGATTCGAAGAAATCAACAGGGGCACCAGATGGTGTGACATATTCTGCTCTTCACTCTGGAGACATTTTGGAATTTGAAACTTTATTTTTGAAACTCGAGAGGAAAGAGCACAAAATTCTTCCCGAAAGAAATCAGTTGGACGACAAATATTTAACTACTGAAATTTCCTCTAACATTAATTCTGATGCCAGGACTTTATCTTGCATAATTGAATACGACAACGACGGACCTTTGAAATAAAGGAAGAAGTCACCCAAGGTATCACCTAAGGTATTCCAAAAAGTCTTGACTAAAACTATAAAATAGAAAGTTTCACAGTACATTTTGTTGAATTCTCAGATCAAGAAACAGTTACAGGCCAGAAACGGTATAAAAAATACGAGACAAAATTGTGTACTATAGATATCAGAGAAACTGATATTTCGGCTGTTAACAAAATATCGCCGACCCCCAGGAAGAATGAAATTCAGGAATCAGGCCAGGAAGCCGATAAAAAATACAAATTCGAAAAGTGTGCGCGAAGCTATACCAAGAAAAGAAATTTAACTCGTCACAAAAAATTCGAATGCGACGACGTGCCACAGTTCATATGTAAATTCTGTTACAAACGATTTAAACAGAAATGTCACATGAATACCCATGTAGATCTCGTGCATCTCAAAACAAATTTACAGGCATCGAGAACAAGGCATAATTGCGACAAATGTTCTCGAAGTTACATTTGGCCACAAAATTTAACTCAACACAAACGTTTAGTACATGCAGCAGTCATACCACAATTTATTTGCGATTTTTGCGGATATAAATCGAATTTGAAAAAAAACTTATCAAGACACATTATTTCATACCATTTCAAGTAATTCAGTAAGGAATGAAGAAACTCTTTCTTGCCTTACATGGAATATCTGTATAGACCTTGAGTTAATTTTTGTCAAAATTATTTGATATAACACTCAATTGCTTTCTCATAGAGAGAGGTTTGAAATGACCTGAATTTTCAAGTCTACTTTTTTGACATATTTCGATTAATTGGATCCCACGAACTCGAAAATACAATTTTTTTAAATGTGTTTGTGTATGTATCTAGGTAAATTTTTTCTGTTTAGCATATCTCGAAAAGTAAAAGAGCAATGGTCATGAAATTTGAGCAAATTGTAACTTCAATTGATGTTCAAGTCTGATAGGATTTTGAGCTATATCCGCCAATCAGAAGTGGTTTTTTTTGCGTTTAGAGATTTGAAAAAAAATGCTATGCTTGTGTGAGAAAAACTTGTTTGATATTCGAAATATGTATAGCGGTACTATATCTGATGGATTTGTTCCCATCTTCGTGACGCGTCGATTGGCTTATTGACGAACCATCGATGACGTTTCATGATCAATTAATAGCGACTTATAAAGTTTAATATAAAAGGTTACATTGTTTTTATAATAAAAACTCTTTTTTTTATTTTGAGTATAACACTACTGTAAGTTGAAAAGTTGTTCGTTACAACAGAACAAATGGATTGACCTTTTGACGGTCTCTCCGACTTTCTGAAAATAAGATTTTCGGTAAGACAGAAACAGAAGTTTGAAGCAAATTTAGAGGAAACAAAGTGCTCATAAAAAAACACGCACACAAATGCACCCATATTGAATTTTATTTTATTATTTCGCAACGTTATTTTACTTTTCGAAGGTTCCAGAAGAGTAAATGTACCCATCGTCGAGATAGACATAAATTGTTTTCCTTCTGTGTAGAATTTTTTAGTGTTTGTGTTGTTTACGTAGAAAAACATAGATATTAGACAGTATAGATAGATGACTATTTTCTTTTTTGTTACTAGCAAGTATTACTACTCAGTTATCAGTTGATGAATGTAAGCTGAACTCGTTTCCATAATAAATAATATTTATGTGTAGACATTGTTTTTTTATTTTCAGATTGGTTTTAAATTAACTGCATGTTCCTTTGTATTCGCTTCCTTGCTTAATATAAAAATAGGGCACTTCGACGTTCATATGATACGATACAAACTTTGTAGACAAATTTTAATGTAAAGTGATTGTGTATGGGTCATTAAATTAATTTGTATCTGCTGCAGTAGAAGGATTAAAGTCATCGGAAATTACTAACTAATATTTTACGTTATAATTTTCTAGATCCACATATTGCTTCAAGTAACACTAAGAATTTCAAGAGTGATTTAAAGAAATCAACAGAAAGACCAGATGGTGGACCATATTCTTTAACTTTAACTAGCATGGTTGAATACGACATTGATGAAACTTTAGAAATAAAGGAAGAAATCATCCAAGGTATGAATAGATTTGTAATTAAATTATCTTCACTAATACCATGAAATAAATAATTGCAAATTAAATTTTTTTAAATTTTTAGATCAAGAGTCAGTTACAGGCCAGAAGCGTACTAAAAAATATGAGTTAAAATTGTGTATGGCGGATATAACGGAAGCTGATAGTTTGACTACTAACAAACTGCGAACCCCCAAGAAGAATGAAATTCAGGAATCAAAACAGAAACTAGAAAGAAAATACAAATGCGAAAAGTGTGCGCGAAGCTATATCCAGAAAAGAAGTTTGAATAAACATCTAAAATTCGAATGTGGTGTCATGCCACAGTTCAGATGTGAATTCTGCAACAAACGATTTAAACAGAAAAGTGACATGAGTCGTCACGTGGGTGTTGTACATCTGAAAAAAAATTTACAGACATCGAAGACAAGTCATAATTGCGACATATGTTTTCGAAGTTACAGTTGGCAAGGAGGTTTAAATCAACATAAACGTTTAGAACATGCATCAGTCAAACCACAATTTATTTGCGATGTTTGCGATTACAGAACTATACGCAAACATTACTTGTCATACCATATTATGTCAAAACATCTCAATAAGTAATAATTATTATGTACGCGAAACTTCAATTTTCCTTATAGGAATTTTCTCATACTAGTTGAGAAAACTCTTTTTTTCATTACATTAAATGCTTGCATACCATAAATTACTTTTTGTGAAAATCACTACATATTTAATACTCAATTTTTACTTTTCAAGTTCACAAACAGTAAATTTACTCTACATCGATATATGGACAAAAAATTGTGTTTTCTTTTTTGTTTTGATTTGTTTGATTATAATCGCCTCTTATATCCATGTTTTACTTTATGTTCCAGTTCCATTATAATTTTGTACTGAACAGTCATTAACTCATTTTGTTCGAGGAAAAAGAAGTTCACTTCTCAAAAAAAAAACGCAATATATAGTTTAGAAAGACAAAAGTCTAAGTTAAAAAGTACAACTGTAACTTTGCCAGAAATGTTTCGAAAAAAGAACCAAGTTAAAGAATTTATCTAACGAACTCGTGTTACGAAAATCGACGATCTATCATTTCAGAAAAACGCAAGATCTGTACTTCCAAAAATACTTCATCTGTAGTACTAAAACTAAAATTGAAATTTGTCCTACTGGAGCATTATCTTTTTTAATTTACATTATTTCACCATAGTTTGGAGATTTGGAAGCTATATAATATTAAATTCCAAATTGTTGATAGGTATTTCTCTTGCGATTATTTTTAGTACCGTACCGTTTAATTATATTTTATGTTTATAAAAAAAACTATACAATTTTTCTGACAATTTTTTTCTTATATCATGAATGTATACCAAGTACAGTGATTACAATTGATTACAACTGATTCAATTAATTGTAATAAACGAATACAACAAACAAATAATCAAACATCTTAATTTTCGGTAAAAAAATTCTCTTCGCTAAAAATGCTTCAAATGCTTGTGAAAGCAAATTTTACTTTGAATAGTTAACAACAATCGTTGTAATAAACAATTTGTAAGGCAAATTAATTAAATTAGAGGTTTTTTCGTTTTCAGATTTATATTTCACTCAGTCGCCTGAGTTGCTAGTGACTACTAGTTACAAAACTGTATGAAAAGTTAACGACAATTATTGTTGTAAGAGTTCGTCCAAGTATTAAGCAAGAAGAATTTTCGCTAAATTTAACCCATCCCTCCCACCTTGCATATTTCATGATTCTGAATACTTGACTGTAAGCATCATGTAGGCCAACCCACCCCCTTCCTCTCAGGTTGCTTATGTAATCCTTAAATGGCCCCTAAAGAGTTTTTGTGGCAAGATATTTGAATTCACAATTTTTCTTTTATTGTTGAAAAATGTTTATAGCAACGATTAATAATAATTTTTAGTTAACTCTTGTAACTAACTCACATTCTGATCGCACTATTATGCAGTTTTCGTGTCAAAAAACTGTTTTTCCACTAGAAAATACCGAAATTTTGCGTTTATTTAATTCACTGGTTTATGAATATCATAATTCTTGCTACAATAGTTTATTATATTTTTCAATTTGGTGACTTTCAACCATCATTACTAACTGAATCTTTTACGTTATAATTTTCTAGATCCACGTATTGCCTCAAGTAACACGAAGAATTTCAAGAATGATGCAAAGAAGTCAACAGATAGACCAGATGGTGGACCATATTCTTCAACTTTTACTTGCATGATTGAATACGACATTGATGAAACTTTAGAAATAAAGGAAGAAATCATCCAAGGTATGACTAGATTTGTAAATAAAAAATCTTGACTGAAACCATGGAATAAGAAGTTTTAAATTCGTTTTGTTGAATTTTCAAATCAAAAAACAGTTACAGGCCACAAGCTAGAAAAGAAATATGAGTCAAAGTTGTGTATGGCAGATATAAGGGAAGCTGATAGTTTGACTGTTAACAAACTGTGGACCCCCAAGAAGAATGAAACTCAGGAATCAAAACAGAAGCCAAAGAAAAAATAGAAATGCGAGAAGTGTGCGCGAAGCTATATCCAGAAGAAAAGTTTGAATAAACACAAAAAATTCGAATGCGACGTCATGCCGCGGTTCAGATGTAAATTCTGCGGCAAAAGCTTTAAACAGAAGAGTACCATGAGTTACCACGTGGATTACATACATCATAAAACAAATTTACAGACATCGAAAACAAAGCATAATTGCGACAAATGTTCTCGAAGTTACAGTTGGCAAGGAAGTTTAAATAAGCATAACCGTTTAGATTACGCAGCAGTAAAACAGCAAATTTATTTGCGACTTTTGCGGATTTAAAACGAAATCTAAAAAAACTTGCCAATACACATTGCGTCGCGTCATCTCAACTAATTCAGTAAGAGATTCAAGAAAATTTTGTTTCCCTTGCGTGTATATACATACCTTACATACTTAAACATACGTTCCTTACCGTAGAATTACGTAGAATTTATTTAGTATTCGTTTTGTTTACGTGGGAAAAATATAGGCAATAAATGATATAGATTGATGACTATTTTCTGTTCGATTTATCAGCAAGTGTTATTACTCAATTATCAACTGGTGAAAGGAAACTGAACTCGTTTCCATAATTTTATTCAAGAAATAAAATAATATTTTTGTATGGACACTGTTTTTTATTTTCAGATTCATTTAAAATTGACCGCATGCTCCTTTTGTGGTCTCTACCGTCCTTAATGTAGAAAGTGTGACTTGTCACAGGCGTTTCTTCACGCACTTTTGCCAATTTTTTGTGGACCTCAAATTTTTCCGAATGAGAGATGCCACAATGTAACTTGTTGCCAATATGACTTGCCGGGGATTGCATCATCCAACCCCTTTTTCTGGCAAAATATTTCAATTCACAATTCTCCTTATATTTATTAAAATGTTTATACAAACGAATGATAATAATTTTCAGTTAACTCCTGTGACGATCTCACATTTTAATCCCACATTCGTGTAAGAAAATGTTTGTTTTTTTACTATAAAATGCCAAAATGTTGCATTTATTTAATTCACTGGTTTATGAAAATCATAATTGTTATACTTCAACAAATTCAATCAAATATACATTGTTTTTAGAAACATCTGTAGCAACCCAGGTGAAGTAATGCGTTTCGCACCACTGCGGTCTGATCTGATCCGAAGTCATTTCGCAAACCCTTCTTAATTGTGAATGATGTTTTCTTTCGAATGAACTGTATTAAAATGATTTATTGTGACTGCATGATCCTTGTGTTCACCCTAGCTCCTTTTTTTGCTAAAGAATAAGGACTAAAGTAATCGAAAATTACTAATTGAAACTTTTACCTTATACATTTCTAGATCAACCGAATTTGAAGAGTGAGTCAAAGAAATCAACAGGAAGTCAGGATGGTATGCCATATTCTTTTTCAACACACATTTCTTCTGGCAATAATTTTGGTCCCAAGACTTCATTTGAATACGACATTGACAAAACCTTGGAAATCAAGGATGAAATCATTAAAGGTATGACCAGATTTTCAATTGACATATCTTAAGTAGAACTATGAAATGAAAATTTGCGAGTTATATATTGTTAAATTTTCAGTTCAAGAAACAGTTACAGGTCAGAAACTTGATAAAAAATATCAGTCAAAATTTTGTACTATAGATATCAGAGAAACTGGTATTTCGACTGTTAACAAAATACTGCCGACCCTCAAGAAAAATGAAATTCAGGGATCAAAACAGAAACCGGAAAAAATACGTATGCGAAAAGTGTGCGCGAAGCGATGTCCAGAAAGCAAGTTTGCATAAACATCAAAAATTCGAATGCGGCGTCAAACGGTGAAAAAGGTCTAGTTAAGCCTACTAGATGAATTTTTCAACCGATATTTGTTTATAATTTTTTCAAACATTTTATATAAACAAATGCTTATTATCGGCATTTATGGGAAAAAAATCGTTTTTTCTTCTTTATCTATAAACTTTCTTGCCAGTGATGTACAGTGATGAAAATTTGTCTTCCGATATTTTATGCTTATTTTTGTAACAAATTATATAAACGAATTTCGATTATCGGGATTTACTGGAAAAACATCTTTTTTTCTGCTAATCGTATTCAAATTATATTGACCATGGTATAATTAATTCGAAGAATTAACAAATATTTGTGGATGATAAATTTCCATTACTAAACATTATGGCTAATATAATTTGAATACGATTAGCAGAGAAACAATGTTTTTTCTAGTAAATGCTAATAATCGGCATTTTCATTATTACATATCACCGACAAGATAGTTTGTAGACAATTGGAAGAAAAATCGACCCTTCTTTGCCCATAAATGCCGATGAAAGGCAATCATTTATATAATTTGTTTAGAAAATTATATAAAAATATCAAATGACGAATTTTAATGATCAAGTCTCCTCTTGACGGTTAAGACAAGCAATTTCAACGCATGAATATACTTTGCAAATGGATAATCCATCATGTTGACTATTTGCGTTTTGTTAGCAAACGAAAAATTTATTTAAGAAGATAAAAAAAAACTCGTAAAGGTCGACATTTTTTTCTCTATTTGCATCAAAAAATCAAAAATCGGTAATGATTCGCCTTGTGCAAGTTATTTCGACCGCCCTTTTTTATTTCACCCCATCAGCATGCTGGAGTGAAACCTTACAGAAAACTTCTACGGGTTCTACTGAACATTTCATCCACTGAAAGTTTTTGATCGCTTGAACTTACGTCGATAGACTTAGCGATTGAGGATATTTAAACGTTCTTTCTGCACCTACTCAGAAAAAAATAACAACTTTTTTTCATAATGAAGAAGATAAACTTCAATTACTCTATCATCTAAAGTATAGTTTTAGACTTAAACTTTCCAAATTTCCCTAAAAACTTTTAATAGTTTGTTATTCAGAGCGAGATTTAGTTAGAAAAGAAAAAAATTTTACGCTTTTCAAAAATCATGTTTTTTCTTATTATTTCAAAAACGAAGAAAGTTACAACTTTTTTCCATTAGAAAACAAGATGCGTTATCTAATTTTCTATAAGAGAATATGCTTAAAAAATTAAAATTCAATGTTTTGAAAAATTACCCAGGGTCATACCACTTCTCACAAAATATTTTATATCCCGCTCTACGATGCGACGGTTCAATTCTTTCCTCTAAGCAACTTCACACTATACCGTCTCTCCCTCTATCCAACATCAACTGTCGCAGGCTCGAAGAAGAGGGACGGTATAGCATGAAGTTAATAAGAGGGAAGAGTTTATACTCTCGAGTGTATCTAAAGTTCTGAACGTTCAAATGAACAAAATATTTTTCCCCAATTCTATTTGATCCATAAATAGTGTTCCAACTACAATTTAAAATAATGCATTATAAGTTTTGTTCCATAATATAACATTCCTAATATAATTGAACAAGCATTTGAGCACTGTTTCTATTCACAAAGCCATCAGTGGAAAATTTCGTTAATTTGAACGTTCAGAACTTCAAGTACATAAAAACTCTACATTCAACGTAAGTTTAAAAAAAATGTTTACCCTGTACACATTCGAGACGAAACTATTTACACTGTTATTAGGGGACCCTTTGCTAAGAGGAATAATATCTCTAGCAATACAAAGGTACTGAGGCCTTCATCCTCTCAGCAAAGGCAGATTGATTAGAAATTCAGATTGTGAACCTCCAGTTAATTTCTTTTCAGCAAATGAAGTTGATCTGGAGTCCCTATTGGCGTTGTCTGAAGAAGGAGCAGCAGACTTCATCAACTTGGTAGGCCCTAGGATTCGAGTGATAAAAAACATTCAGCAGTACAAAAATCAGCAACAACAGGTATGTGTGATTTCATGCATTGAGATTAAATTCTTGTATACTCACAATAAGGCACAAATAAATTGGATAAAAGTCTTCAAATCGGATGCCATATATAATTGCAGAAAAATTCTGCATTTCTTATAATTTTGAGAAACTTTTCGTATTTCACTTGAATCATTGAACAGAGAATGTCATTACACTTTGATACATTCAAACACTAGAATAAAACTTCATATAATCACCGTATTTATTTCATCAACCATGCATTTCTAATGCATTTTTTAATTCTAGGCATTAGTGAGAACTTTTAATGATACTCACCCCCCAAATTATATCGCTTTTACTTCGAACAATTCCACTACTGGATCAACAGCATCTGATAGGAGTGGTATTTTCAATGCTGATGAGGAAGCAGAGATCGATATAGATTTCAATGGAAGTTCGAGCAACCAGGGTGACCTATATAATGTGGAAAATGAGTTGGATAATAACTCATTATCAGATAATGAAATTGATATTCCGTATCCAACTTTAGAGAAGTTGCAGGTGAAGCAAAACCGAAACGTAAGTACACAACTTTTCAGCAGAAAAGATCTTTTTTTTATTTGGCCTTCTGCCTTTTGGAGTATTTAGTGTTTTAGAAGTGGCGTCTTATACTTTTGTTTCCTTTCTTTGATTGCAGGACGTGGAAAACGCAATTCTAGCTCGCAAAAGTGAGGGTAGATGCATATTGGCAAACTACCCAGCAACCAAAAAAATCTCGAAGAAAAGGGTAAAGAAGAAGATAGTGGAGGAGGAAAAGAACTACGTGGGCTTAGATAGTGAACACCAAAGGTTGCTTTGCGAAATTTTGGTGAAAGAAGATTGCAAGAATAACCCGTCCAAAAAGTGTGTACTAACAAACATAACCAAACATTTTATTTCCGTGTTCATATTTTGCTTTGTTTTACGAAATTCTTAAATTACAAACAATTATTTGTTTGTTTTATTTTTTTCTAATCGTGCTGTATTTTTTAGAGGAATCACAAATCGTGTCGACGAACTCGCAAACCAAATACTGGAAACATTTCCGAAGGAGAAAAAGGTACACAATTTTTGGATTTTTCTTATTTTCTAATTTATTATTTTAATATTATATTATTTTATTATTATTTATAATGATTTTATTATCTGATATTTCTCACCTGTTAGGTTAAGCCATTAATTTACAATTACCTAATTATCTAATTCATTTATTTTCTCTGGTTAAAACCGTTTTCAGTCTCGGTACTATATTCCTTTCAAGAGCGTCAAATATAATGGAAAAGTGGTGAAAAAGCAGCATCCTAAGGGAAAATTGTATTTCAAGTACACTAACTACTTGAAAACCCTTTCAGGAGAGGGAGTTAGATGTACTTCCTTTCAGTCAGTGGATGTTCCTAATTATCCTGGTAAGATTTTTATTTGATCATTCTTATGTAAAAAAATAAGGAATGCTCCAGGGTTTTTTAATTGTAATCAAATAATTTTGTATTGCAATTTTAAATTAACGATGTTTTGCTTTTAATAAGTGAATCCAGAAGAGTCGGATAATGTAAATAAGAGCCTAGCTTGGCTGAAAAAGCGAGTTGAGATTTGCCAGCGGTTACCGGTGGAGTGGGACCTGACTCGAGATGTAAGAATAAATTCTCTACGAAATCGACGAGATGATGAAAGCACCAATGTGCTTTACGAGTATGTTCATACGACGTATCCATGCTTAAAGCAGCCTGGTGGATATTCATTGGTAAGAAAATCTGATACATTGACTTTTTGCATGTTTTTCACGGATTGATTTATTCACACTTCTCTGTTAATCGCACAGCTGTTGTCTGACTTTGATGCTTACTACCCAGAGTCGAAGTACCGACTATTTTCTGAATGGAATTCCTTTGTCTCCAATGTTAGACGGTTGGCAAGAGTTGACGCCGAATCAGGTTTGTATTTACTTCCACCTGCACTGTGTACATACCTACTTATTAAAAATAACATCTTAGTATGTTTTAGATGGTAAATATATAACCTAATTATATTGTATTTCTTCTTGTCCTTTAGTAGTCAGTGAGGCTGAAGTCTTTTATTTACTTGGAAATATTTTCGAGGAGGCAGGTATACTGAGTGTACCCGTAACAAAAAAATATCGAGCTGGAAAAGATGACATGTTGCAGAGCTTTCTTTGTCACGTGAAGGTAAGCATTTCCTGTTGCCCATTCTTGTTGCAATTATTTAATATTAAAAATTGAATTTCTGCTTCACATTGATGATTTTTTTACAGACAACTGATGACGTGAAAACCGAGATTGAAGCAATTGAGAAGAAAGCCAGTGAAAACCGTGTCCGAGTGCAACCCTATGCCATAGTGGTTGGAAAGAAACTTAGTGAAATTACGGACTCTTATGTGTGGTATGATGGGGTCCAGCATAAGGTCAATTCACCCCGGGATGCAGTTGACGTGACTTTCAAAGTTATTCATGCACTCCATGCTGATTATCCAAAACAAAGTGAGTGCTATTGGCTTCTCCTGCAGAAAGGTATCTACAAGATCAACACTCCTTGGGATAAAGAGATTTACGAAGTGGACGTTCTCATCGAAAAATTAGGATTCAATTAGGATAGTAATTTTAACTGACACGAAAATGCCGTCTTGCTGTGTATGTTTGAAATCTTCTTTATCTATAAATGAGTTATATGTACCATAAGTTCCCCGTTCATGCAAATATTACTCGCGCACACTTACCCTCAAATGACGCAGACTCTTTGCAAGTTAATGTAGAAGCCCCCACATCGAACAATGTTAATCATTTTGAAAGCAATGTTTTAGCATTATCTGAAAATGATAGTAGAAGTAATACTGCAAAAGCAAATGAGTTAGAAAGTGTAGTTCTTTTTAAGGCCACTTCTATTGTTTGTGAGTTGTATGCAAATCCTTCTCTACCAAGAAGTTATGTTCAGTGTGTCATTGAAGACACCAGAAGCTTACTGCGAGATGCGACTTCAGTCCTGGCTCCATCTTTAATTGAGATTTGCAACAGTAGTGATAGCTCTGAGGTGAAAGAACAGAATGTCCATCTTCTGTTGGAAGCAATGGTCCATCTTTTTGAGGATACGCTTTTAACGGAATATCGTCGCTTGAAATACTTGCGCGAATGTGGTGAGTTTTTTGAAGCCGATAATTATGTTGTGGGAGACAGATGCGATGAACTGTATCGGACAGGTCGAATGATTTTAGATGAAGTTAGCGTTGCTGGTAAATATATCCCTATCAAAAATTCATTATCCAAATTTCTTTCGCTCCCAAGTATTTTAAATCTAATTAGATTACACCATGCTTACCTTGGAGAAGAATACAAAAATGAGATAATATCCAACTTTATACAGGGAAAACTCTAGAAACGGAAGCTCCGAAATCACATAGGAAGATTCGTTTTTCCCCTATTTTTATATTTCAATGAATTTCAGGTGAACAACCCTTTGGGTTCTCACGCAGGCATTCACAAATTGGGAGCTGTTTATTATTCCTTGCCTTCCTTGCCCCCAGAATATCAATCTGCGATGAAAAATGTTTTTTAATCTTGTTATTTCACGCATCTGATCGATCAGTTCCAGCTGATGGTAATTGTTATGTGTTCCGAAATTTCATTGAGGACTTGAATTGCCTCAAACTGAGGGGATAAGATTAGAAATTGAAGGCAGAAGTGAAAAAGTTTACTTCTGTGTTGGACTTCTTTTAGCTTACAACTTGGGATTTCATAATGCCATGGGTTTTGCAGGCGGTTTCAATAGTAACTATTATTGTCGCTTTTGCAAAGTTCATAAAGAAGTTATGCAGCTGCCATTGAAGCGGAATAGGGGATTTAGGGAAACTGTGTGAATACCATCAGGATGTTGCACTTGGACTACAGTTTAGTGGGGTTATTGAAAATTCTGTTTGGAATTTACTTTCAAACTTTCACGTATATGAAAAATATGCTGTTAATGAGCACTGTGTTGCAGTCGCGTGGATGTAGTACAAAGGTATAGCGTACAGGTAAAACTCTGTTGTTGCTGTTGACCACAATTCTCATTTCTCTCCAGTTTCTGCTAGCATTATAACGATCCTTCTGAATGAAAAATCTGAAATCTGCTTTATTTGCAAATGTTTTAAAACAAAATTCTGGGATGAAGATCTGCATGCTTACGTAGTCAGCGAAACTTCCAAGTTGCAGTGTTTTAAATTTGATGACCTACTGTACTCATTCTTGGTCATTTATCTTGTTTCGTCATCTGGCCAAGGATACGTTGCTCTTAAGCCGCACCTTTAACCGCCTTATTAATGCCCTTCATTGATATTCTGTTGCTAATAAAGTTCATAATATATATTCTAGTTCTAGACACTTTTCTACTTCCGTGTTTAATTCATTATTCTCTTAAGTGATTAATTGATGTAATAAATGAACTTCAATTTTATTGTGCTGTGTACATTTTAAAACCTATTTCAAACATCCTCAAAAAACCTTTATTTTCAGCAAATAATACAGCACTGTAGCAAAAGTTTTGGATAGAAATTCACTCCGAATCATTCCGAACCAGTCCGAATTATTCCGAAATCTGTATCCGAATCAATCCGAACCAATCCGAAAAAGTCATCAACTTCGTTCGATCTAAATCCGTCAAAAATTAATCCGAATCAGTCCGAACAAATCCGAACCAAACTTTTAATCCGAATCAATCCGAACTCGGTCGGATTAATTTTTAACCGATTTGGACCGAATGAAATGGAGAAACTTTTTCGGATGGGTTCGGACTGATTCTGATTGGTTCGAATACAGATTTCGGAATAATTCGGATTGATTCGGAATGAACTTCTATCAGAAACTTTCGCTAGGGCAGCTGTTACTAGACCGATTGTCTAGTAACTTCTACTAGACAACTTGTGGAAAAACCACATGTGGAATTGTGTGTACCACTATACATGACTTTTGCAGATATAAAACGAATTTGAAAAAAAGCTTGTCAGCACACATTACTTCACACCATCTCAAGTAATTCAGTAAGAAATTGAAAAAAAACTTTTTTTTGACATGCATGTTCATATCTTATATTACTTTTTGTGAAAATTACTTTATATAATACTTAATTTTACTTTTAGAAATTTTCAAAAGGCTAAATATACTCGCCATCGAGATAGATATAAATTGCTTTCCTTCTGTGTAGAATTTATTTAGTGTTTGTTTTGTTTATGTGGACAAAGTATAGGTATTAGATGATGTAGATTGATGACTATTTGTTTTTGAATTTATCGTCAAGTGTTACTACTAAATTGTCAACTGATGAAAGTAAACTGAACTCGTTTCCATCATTTTATTCGAGAAATGAAATAATATTCTTGTATAGACACTATTTTTTATTTTCAAATTGATTTAAAATTAACTGCATTCTCCTTTTGTCGTTTCTGCCTTTCTTAATGTAAAAAATGTCACTAATCACAGGCGTGTCTTCGCGCAATTTTGCCAATTTTTTGTGGATTTCAAATATTTCCGAAAGAGAGATGCCGCAATGTGACTTGCCGGGAATTGGCCTGAACTTACCCCTTTTTGTGGCAATTAAATTCACAATTTTTATTTTGCTCATTAAAATGTTCATAGAAACGATTAATAATAATTTTCACTCAACTGTTGTGACTAAATCACATTTAGTTGCACTATTGAGCAGTTTTCGTGTCAATAAATGTTTTTCTATTAGAAACTGCCAAAATTTTGGATTTATTTCATTGAATGGTTTATAGATATCATAATTGTTATATTTAAACAAGTTTGATTAAACATACATTATTTTAAGAACATCTCTAGCAATTTAGCTGAAGTAATGCATTTCACGCCATTGCGGTCTGATTCGACCCGAAGTTTTTTCGCACACCCTTCCTAATTGTAAACGATGTTTACTGTCAAATGAACTACACTAACTGTTTAATTTCTACTGCATGATTTTTATGTTCATCTTAGCTCTTTTTTTTCTACATGATAAGAAATGAAGTAATCGAAAATAACTAACTGAAACTTTTACCTTATAACTTTCTAGATCAACAGAATTTCAAGAATGAGTCGAAAAAATCAACAGGAAGACAGGATGGTATGCAATATTCTTGTGCAACTACTCACATTTCTTCTGGCAATAATTCTAGTGCTAAGACTTTAGTTGAATACGATATTGACGAAAGCTTGGAAATCAAGGAAGAAATTATCCAAGGTATGGCTATTGCAATTAAAATATTTCAGCTAACCCTACAAAGTATCAAATTACAAATTACATTTTGTTAAATTTTCAGATCAAGATACTTCTTCTAAAGAAATTATATGCCAGAACCGTGATAAAAAAAATGAGTCAAAATGGCGTACCGCAGAGATAAGAGAAGATGATATTTTAGTTGTTAACCAACTTCCAAACCAAAAGAAGCAGAAATGCGACGTCACGTCACAGTTCACATGTCTGTTTTGCGCTAAGCGATTCAAACATAAAAGATACATTCGCTCCCATGTAAAACGCGTGCATCAGAAAGCAAGCACAGAGACATTGCAAACGAGACATAATTGCGATAAATGTTCTCGAAGTTACATTTGGCTGTATGATTTAACTCGACATAAACGTTTAGCACATGCAGCAGTTGAACCACAATTTATTTGTCACTTTTGCGGATATGAAACGAATTCGAAAAAAAACTTGTCAAGCCACGTTGCTTCACGCCATCAACCAAATTCGAAGAGTGAGTCGAAGAAATCGACAGGAAGACAGGATGGTATGCCGCATTCTTGTACAACTACTCACACTCTTTCTGGCAATAATTCTGGTACCAAGACTCTAATTGAATACGGTATTGACGAAACTTTGGAAATAAAGAGTGAAATCATTCAAGGTATGACTAGATTTTCAATTGAAGTATCTTAAATAAAACTATGAAATAAAAAATTACAAGTCACATTTTTTCAAATTTTCAGATCGAGAAACAGTTACAGGTCAGAAGCTTGATGAAAAATATGAGTCAAAATTGTGTACTGTAGATATCAGAGAAACTGATATTTCGTCTGTTAAGAAAATACTGCCGACCCCCAAGAAGAATGAAATTCAGGAATCGAAACAGGAACCAGAAAAAAAATACAAATGCGAAAAGTGTGCACGAAGCTATATCCAGAAAGGAAGTTTGACTAAACATCAAAAATTCGAATGCGGCGTCATGCCACAGTTCAGATGTAAATTCTGCGGCAAAAAATTTAAACAGAAGGCTACCATGAAGTCCCACGTGGATCACGTACATCATAAAACAAATTTACAGATATCGACAACAAGGCATAATTGCGACCAATGTTCTCGAAGTTACAGTTTTCCTCATCATTTAATTTACCATAAACGTGTATACCACGCAGCAGTAAAACCACAATTTATTTGTGATTTTTGCGGGTATAAAACCAACCTGAAAAGTAGCTTGTCAAAACACGTTACTTCACGCCATCTAAAGTAATTCAGTAAGAAATTGAAAAAACTCTGTTTTTCCTTGCGCGGGTATACCTTAAATTACTTTTTGTGAAAATTACTTCATAATACTCAATTTTCCTTTTTTACCTTTTTGAAGGTTCCCGAAGAGTGAATTTACTCTCCGTCGAGATGGACCTGAATTACTTTTCTTCTATGTAGAATTTTTTAGTCTAAGTTTTGCTTACGAGGAAAAAATATAGGTATTAGATGGTCTAGCTTGATGACTACTTTCTTTTTGATTTACTAGCAAGTGTTACTACTCAACTATCAACTGGTGAAAGTTAATTGAACTTGCGTCCATAATTTTATTTGAGAAATAAACACATATTTATGCGTGAGTACTGTTTTTTATTTTCAAATTTATTTAAAATTAACTGCATACTTCTTTTGTGATCTCTGCCATCCTTAATATCGAAAATAGGGCTTTTCTACGTACATATAAATAAGATAAAATTTTGTATACAAATTGTAATGTAATATGATTTTGCATGAGTTATTAATTAATCGGTATCTGCTACAGGATAAGCATTAAAATCATTGAAAATTACTTACTGAATTTTTTACGTTATAATTTTTCAGATCTACACATTTCTTTAAGTAACACTAGTAATTCCAAGAGTGATTCAAAGCTTTGCATGGTTGAATACGACAATGATGAAACGTAAGAATTAAAAGAAGAAATTGTCCAAGATACTACTATATTTATGATCAAAGTATCTCAACTTAGACTATAAAATAAAAAAATGTAATTACATTTGAAATTTTTAGAGAAAGATATACTTACAGGCCAGAAATGTGATGAAAAATATAATACAAAAATTTGTACCGTTGGTACACGAAACGCTGATATTTTGACTGTTAACAAACTGCGGAATCAAAAGGAGCACAAAATTCGGGAATTATGACCTGAACTCGGAAAGAAATACAACTGCGAAAACTGTGCACGAAGCTATACCCAGGAAGGAAATTTAACTCGTCACAAAAAATTAGATTGCCACGTCATGCGACAGTTCAGTTGTAAATTCTGCGGAAAAATATTCAAACGAAAAAGTCACATGAATAGCCATATAGATCTCGTGCATTTTAAAATAAATTTACAGTCTTCGAAAACAAGGCATAATTGCAACAAATGTTCTCGAAGTTACAATTCCCTATATGCTTTAAATCCACACAAACGTTCAAAACACGCAGCAATCAAACCACAATTTATTTGCGAGTTTTTCGGGCATAAAACCAATCTGAGAAGTAGCTTCTCAAAACACATTACTTCACGCCATCTCAAGTAAGTCAGCAAGAAATTAAATATATATTGATGACTATTTTCTTTTTGATTTATCAGCAGGTGTTACTACTCATTTGTCATCAACTGATGGAAGTAGACTGAACTTGTTTGCATAATTTTATTCGAGAAATAAAATAATGTTTTTATAATGACACTCTTTCTTATTTTCAAATTGATTTAAAATTAACTCCTTGTCCCTTGTGTTGTCGCTGCTTCCCCTAATGTGAAAAAGCACACTCCTACGTACATATAATAGGATACTTTCATAGAGAAATTGCAATGTAATTTGATTGCGTGTCGGTTCTTAATTAAATTTGTGTCTGTTACAGGAGAACGATTGAAATCGTCGGGAATTAATAACTGAATCTTTTACGTTATGGTTTTCTAGATCCACATGTTGCTTCAAGTAAGACTAAGAATTTGAGGAGTAATTCAAAGAAATCAACAGAAAGACTAGATGGTGGACCATATTCTTCTACTTTAACTTGCATGGTTGAATACGGCATTGATGAAACTTTAGAAGTAAAGGAAGAAACCATCGAAGGTCTTAGTAGATTCGTAATCAGAGTCTTAAATAAGTCAATAGAATTAAAAATTTCAAATTAAATTTAAAATTTGCACATAGCGAAACAGTTACAGGCCAGAAACATGATAAAAAATATGAGTCAAAATTTTGTATGGCAGATATAAGGGAAGCTGATAGTTTGACTGTTAACAAACTGTGGAATCAAGAAAAGAAAAAGATTCAAGAATCAAAACGTGAACCCGAAAAGAAGTACACATGCGGAAAGTGTGCTTGAATCTATAAATAATATTCAATTTTATTTTTTATAATTTTATAATTTCATAATTATTATAATTATAGTTAATTAATTAATATTATTAATAATTATTAATATGTATTTTATATATAATTAATATAATTAAAATATAATTAATAACTAATTTATGATTTATATTTATATTTTTATATTTTTCATTAATGCGTAATATTCAATTTTTACTTTTTGAAGTTCCCAAAGGGTAAATTTACTCTATATCGATATCGGCAAAAAATTGTGTTGCTTTGTATGTTTTGATTTATTTTATTGTAATCACCTCTCATCCCCAAATTTTTATTTGATCTATCATTTTGACTATAATCTTTACTTAAGAATCATTTATTTTGTTCCAGGAAAAAGAAGTTCACTCTTCAAAAAAATACATAGTGTGAAGCTTATAAAGAGAGAAGAACCATGTTTAAGAATTTATTTAACGAATTTATGAAAATCCACGATCTATCATTTTAGAAAAATACGAGATCTATAATTTAAAAAATACAACCTATAGTACCAAAACTAAAAATGTTATTTTTGTCCACCGTACACCAAAAGTAAGCCTTGTCTGTGTCGTTTTGCGTGCGGAAAGTTGATTTTTCCGCACTAGTGCGGTAAAACTGTAAGTGTGCGGAAAAACAACTCTCCGCACGCAAAACGACACCGACAAAGCTTACTTTCGGTGTACAGCGAATAAAAAATATCGTTCGTATCACGAGCGGAACGTATTTTAACGCGCGAGCGAGTCGTGACTCGGGCCGACGCGACATGAGGAACCTCGGTCCTCGTCGCGATTCGCTCTTGAGTTAAAATACGCCTTTTCGCACCTGATACGAAATATACTATTTTCCTAATGGAGCATTATCTTTCTTAATTTACTTTATATTACCGTAGTTTGAAGTTTTGAAACCTATATAATATTGAATTCCAAATTTTTGCCAAGAGTAGGTATCCCTCTAGCTATAATTTTTAGTCACGTAAGGAGAAGTGTACCTGTAGTGTTTGTTTACAGGTCGTGGCACTTCATCAGCATCATAAACAGCAATTAGTTGAATTATATTTTATATCTTTAAAATAAAATTATTCAATCTGTTAGGCATTTTTTTATATCATAAACCTACCCTAACGACACTGATTACATCTGATTACAACTGATTCAATTAATTGTGATGAATAAATGCAATAAAAAAATGGCCAAACATCTTAATTTTCGGAAAATTTTTTTTTGCTATTATGCTTCAAGTTCTTGCAAAAGTAACTTCAACTCCTAAAAGTTAACAACAATCATTGTTAGAGTATTTTGAGAGTGTGACTATACGGTCATGTATCCCGCCCCTCCATCTCAGATTGCTCACGCAATACTTGAATGGCCCCTAAACAGATTTTGTGACAAAATATTAAAATTCACAATTTTCCTTTCATTTATAAAAAATGTTTATAGAAGAGATTAATGATAATTTTTAGTTAACTCCTGTGACAATCTCATATTCTGATCGCACAATTAAAAAGTTTTCGTGTAAAAAATATTTTTTTTTATTAGAAAATACCAAGATGTTGCATTTATTTAATTCACTGGTTTATGTAAATAGTAATTATTATACCCTAACAAATTTAATTAAACATACATTATTTTTGGAAATGTCTGTAGCAATTCAGGTGATGTAAGTCGTTTCGCTCCACTGCAGTCTGGTCCGACCAGAAATCATTTCGTAAACCCTTCTTAATTGTAAATGATGTTTCCTGTCAAATGAACTGTATTGAAATGATTCATTCTTACTGCATGATCTTTGTAATCATCCTAGATCCTTTTTTGATACAGGATAAGGACTAAATAATCAAAAATTACTAACTGAAACTTTAACTTATATCTTTCTAGATCAACCGAATTCGAAGAGTGAGTCGAAGAAATCCACAGGAAAACGGGATGGTATGCCATATTCTTGTACAACTACTCACATTTTTTCTGGCAATAATTCTGATGCTGAGACTTTGATTGAATATGACGTTGACAAAACTTTGGAAATAAAGAATGAAATCATTAAAGGTATGATTAGATTTTCAATTGAAGTATCTTAAATAAAACCATGAAATAAAAAATTACAAGTCACATTTTGTTAAATTTTAAGATCAAGAAACAGTTACAGGTCAGAAAGTTGGTAAAAAATATGAGTCAAAATTGTGTACTGTAGGTATCAGAGAAACTGATATTTCGGCTGTTAACGAAATACTGCCGACCACCAAGAAGAATGAAATTCAGAAATCGAAACAGAAACCAGAAAAAAATACAAATGCGAAAAGTGTGCGCGAAGCTATATCCAGAAAGGAAGTTTGACTAAACATAAAAAATTCGAATGCGGCGTCATGCCACAGTTCAGATGTAAATTCTGCGGCAAAAAATTTAAACAGAAGGCTACCATG
>JAUMHM010000016.1:44254653-44268163 GCA_032362435.1 Melikaiella ostensackeni | reverse complement strand
GCTACTTCTTCTCCTTCTCCTATAAAATCGACGAAAGGCCGCTAAGGGCCCTTTTCTCGGAGCGCGTCACATATAATAAATGGAAACTGTAAACTTAATGAATTACGAAAGACAAATTAATATTATTTATTAAAATATTTGGTTTGATGAATGCTATAGTAGCTGGAAATTATGTTACGTTTTTAAATAATAGTTACTCATAGTAATTCAAATTAGAAAACATTATGACAGTCTTTGTTTGGGAAAAGTTAGCTTGTAAAAATAATACATTTTACGTGAAATGGAAAATAAAATGATTTACCACCTAATATTTATTTTGATTTAATTAATATATTTTTCTCTCATCACACGTTTTTAAAAGCTTTACCTTCTACATTTTTGGTAATGTTATTACTCATTAACAAAGTGTTTATATGTTTCAGGAAATAGAAGATCACCCTTCGCAGAAAGACCGATTGTAACAAATAAACCGAAAATCTACAGATGCGATATTTGTGGCGCAAGTTATTCAAGTCCGGGAAGCCTCACATATCACAAAAGACATAATTGTGGAAGACATCATCAGTGTCCCAAATGTGGTCAAATTTTTTCACACAAATGTAGCATGTCAAGGCATTTACGAAAACGTTGTTTCTAAATTTTCAGTTTTTATATTATTTTGTGCAGAGTGGAATAAAATATTTATTTTCAATTTTATGTTTAGAAGCTTTGAAAGATATAATATTGTAAAATCTGTATGTTACTACAATTAAAATTTAATACTTAAATGAATGGACCATCTTCACATTTTTCTTAGTATAATATAATCTAAGATAATAATAATATTTTAATAATAATATAATATCATGTACAGTATGTTGTTATTCTCGTTACATGAACGAAGAAAAAAAGACATATGCACGTAAATCGGTTGTTTTATACGAAAAAGCTGCGTTTGTGAGAAAGCAGGCTTCAAGGCTTATCCCAATGTCCAGATTCACGTGATCCTTTATGTTTGTGTAGATTATTATTGCTGAGAAGCGGAAGACCCCGGAACGAGGAAACGACAAGTTTCTGGGTATAAAATATTAAATTGTGGCAGATAGAAATTTTGAAATTGATATATTTATGATTTTTATCACGTAAATTCCTTCCAAATGCAATATAGTCTGATATAGGTTAGTATTGTTAATTAAGTCAATTGCTTTACTGAATGATCTTTGTGTTCGTCCTATCTTTTTCTTCGATGAAAATTCAAATCTCCTTTAGAAATAGGAAACGATAGCTTCAAACTTATTGAATATTTTTGTGACGCCATTGACTACTCAGTAAACCCTAGGAATAAATTCTACCTTCAAATTGGATAAAAATGCTGCGACACATTTATCCACTCAAAGATAAAATTTATCTGGCGAAAGATACAAATTCATCTGACGAAAATATTTGCTACAAAATTACATGAGTATTTCCCTCAGGATTTTTTCAATAGTGACGTGTTGTTAGGTTAAATCGAAGTATCAATTGAAAAATGTCGCGCACGTGACATAAATATTTCCGTCAGATAAATCTTATATTTAAGTGCACAAATGTGTTGCAGTTTTTTTATCCAATTTGAAGATAGAATTTATTCCTGGTGTTTACTGTGTAATGTCAAAGAAATCAACAGAAAGATAAGATGGTAGACCATATTCTTCAACTTTAACTTACATTGTTGAATACGACATTGATGAAAGTTTATGAATAAAGGAAGAAATCATCCAAGGTATTAGTAGATTTGTAATCAAAGTATCTTACCTAAATTTATAAAATAAAAAATTTCAAATTACATTTTCAATTTGCAGTTAAAGGGGCAGCTACAGGCCAGAAACGTGATAAAAAATGTGAATAAAAATTTTGTGCGGCAGATAATAAGCAAAGCTGATAGTTTGGCTGCTAAAAAAATGCGGAATCGAAAGACGCAAAAAATTCAGGAATCAAGACATGAACCCAAAAAGAATTACAAATACGAAAAGTGGGCGCAAATCTATAAACAGAAGTAGAGTTTGCATAATTATAAAAGATTTGAATACGGCATCATGCCACGGTTCAAATGTCAATTCTGCTGTAGCTGTTTAAATGGAAAAGTCACGTGAGTAGACATGTAGATCTCGTGCATCTTAAATCAAATTTACAAACATCGAAACCAAGTCATATATGCGACAAATGTGCTCGTTATACTTTGCTAAAAAATTTAACTCGACATAAACGTCAAGAACATGCGTCAGTCAAACCACAATTTAATTGCGATGTTTGCGATTACAAAACTGTACGCGAAGATTACTTGTCATACCACATTACTTCAAGACGTCAATGAGTAATACTTAATACATATTCGAACCTTAAATTTTCCTTATAGAAATTTTCTGTTATGGGTAGAAAAAACTCTTGTTTTCATTACGTTAAATGTGTGTATACTTCAAAATACTTTTCGTGAAAATTACTACATTTGCCCTGCTCAATTTTTACTTTCTGAAGTTCCCAAAGCGTAATCGATATCGACGAAAAACTGTGTTTCCTTTTTTATTTTGATCTGTTTGATTATAATCGCCTCTTATTCCCATGTCTGACTATATATTGCATTTCCATTATAACTTTTACTCAACAATCATTAACACATTTTGTTGCAGAAAAAAGAAGTTTACTTCTCGAAAAAAAAGCAGTGTAAAGCTTATGAAGACCGAAGATTCAATTGAAAAGTACAACTGTCACTTTTTTCAGAAGAGTTTCGAGAAGAAGTCATGTTTAAAAACTCATCTAAGGAACTCATATTATCAAAATCCACGATCTATCATTTTAGAGAAACGCAAGATCTGTACTTTAGAAAATACTTAACCTGTAGTAGTAAATTTAAAATTGACATTATTCCTACTGGAGCATCATCTTTTTTAATTCACTTTGTATTACTATATATAGTTGGAAGCTTTGAGAGCTATGAAATATTGAATTCGAAATTCTCGCCAAGAATAGGTGACATTCTGGCGAACATTTTTAGTAACGTAAGGAGACGTGTGTTTGTAGTGCTTGTTCACAGATCTTGACACTTTATCAGAAAGTCTTAATTTTCGATAATGAAAATTATTTTTGATAAAAATGCCTCAAGTTCTTGTAAAAGTAAGTTTTTATCTGAAAAGTTAAGAACAATCATTGTTATAGCATTTCGATTATTTGACTGTGAGCATCATGTCTGTAAAAAATTTCGGAAATACCGCGCAAAAAGTAGTAGGAAATATTTCGAAAAATGATGGGCAAAATATTTTTCCGAGAAAAATCGATCATTTTTCCTAGAATATGCGTACAATTTTCGAAAAGTTTGGAATATTTCCGAAACGTTAGGAAATATGTCCTAATAGTTAGAAGACTCCACGAATCTACTAAAGAGTAGGAAATTTTGCGCACAAAAAAGTGGCAAATATTTCGAAAAGCGATAGGCAAAATATTTCTCCGAGACAAATCGATAATTTATCATAGAAAATCCGTAAATTTTCCAAAAAGTTTGGCATAGTTCCGAAACATTGGAAAGTATATCGTAATATTTCCTATATTCGATTACGAAATATTATATATTTTTCTTACAAAACTTGATATTTTTCCATTTACTTTGGAGTAACATCTTCTACTAGACTCTGTGCGTGAGGCCTGAAGGGCTTTTGAACATTCAAAAATTTCACCAACCATAATTATGTATTAGGAAAAATTTCCGAAAATCGTGCGCCAGCTGAAAATCCTAACATTCGGAAATTTCTACCGTATTTATGCATTAGGAAAAATTTCTGAAAGTTAGGGCTATTAACTGGAGCTTACGTAATACTTGAATAGCCCCTGAACAATTTTTTGGGCAAACTATTTGAATTCACAATTTTCCTTTCATTTATAAAAGATGTTTATAGGAACGATTAATAATAATTTTTAGTCAACTCTTGTGACTGACTCATATTCTAAACACACAATTGAGCACTTTACCTGTCAAAAAAATGTTTTTCCACTAGAAAATGCCAAAATTTCACGTCTATTTAATTCATTGGTCTATAAATATCATAATTGTTATATTTTGACAAATTTAATTAAACATACATGATAAATTATGTTTTCTGTTAAATAAACTATATTAAAATGATTTATTTTTACGGCTTGATCCTTGTGTTATTCATATCTACTCTTTTCCCACAGAATAAGGATTAAAGTATTCGAAAATTACTAATTGAAATTTTTAACTTATAACTTGCTAGATCAACAGAATTCCAAGAGTAAGTCGAAGAAATTAACAGAAAGACAGGATGGTTGGCCATATTCTTGTATAACTACTGCCATTTCATTCTCCAGTAATTCTAGTTCCAAAACTTTACTTGAATACGACAATGTCGAATCCTTGAAAATCAAGAATGAAATCACGCAAGGTATGACTAAATTTGAAATCAATAAAATAAAACTATAAAATAAAAAATTCCAAATCAAATTTTGTTAAACTTCACTGTAAAACGCCGATCCTTAAAAGTACGCCAAATTCGATGTAGTTTTGAGTTGCAACATTTTTGAGACATGAAAATGAATGAAGACACAATGAAAATTTTCGTTGTTCAAAATGAGATACAACAAATTTCACACCAATAGTTTTTTGTGTTTCAGATCGAGGGAGAACAGGTCGAAAAAGTACTGAAAAATATCAATCAAAATTTGGCGCCATATACATAAAAGAAGACAATTGCTTTGCGATTTTTGCGGACATCAAACGAATATGAAAAGTAGCTTGGCAAAACACATTACTGCATACTATCTTATGTAGTTCAGTAAAAAATTTGAGAAACATTTTTTTCCTCGCTTTAAATGCGTGTTTATACCGTAAATTACTTTTTATAAAAATCACTACATACTACTTAATTTCACTTTTTGAATGTTCCGAAAGAGTGAATTTACTCTTAATCGATATCGACATAAAGGACTTTTCTTAAATGTAAAATTTTTCACTATATCATACGTTTCGTTTGTATAAAAAGAATGTAGGCATGGAAAGGTATAGATTATTTAACCATTTTCGTTTTGACTCACAAGCAAGTTTTACTATTCTGTCATCAACTGATGAAAGTAAACTGAACTTGTTTTCATAATTCAATTTATGAAATAAAACTATATTATTCTGAAAACACTTTTCTTTATTTTTAAAATAATTCATCATTAACTGCAAGATCCTTTTGTAGTCCCTATCCTCATCAATGTAACAAATAGAACACTCCTACCAACGTAGAATGCAACACAAATTTTGTAGACAAATTTTAATGTAATGTGATTTTGTATGGGTTATTAACTAAATCTATATTGGTTACGGGATTAGGATTAAAAATTTCGGAAATTATTCACTGAATCTTTCACGTTGTAATTTTTTAGATAAACCGATTGCTTCAAGTAACACCAAGAATTTCAAGAGTGATTTGAGGAAATCAGCAAAAAGACCAGATGGTCAACCAGATTCCGCTTTTCACAGTGGTGATATTTTTGAAGGTCAAACTGTTTTCCTGAAACACGAGAGGGATGAGCACGATTTTCTTCCCGAAGAAAGTCAGTTAGACGAAAAATGTATAACTTCTGAAATTTCTTCGAACAATAATTCTGATGGCAAGCCTTTTACTTGCATAGTTAAATACGACTTTGATGAAACTTTGGAAATAAAGGAAGAAATCATCCACGGTATGACTAGATTTGTAATTAAATTATTCTAACTGAAACCAAGAAATAAAAATAGCAAATTACATTTTGTTAAATTTTTTAGATCAAGAAACAGGTACAGGCCAGAAGCGTGTTGAAAAATACGAGTCAAAACTGTGTTCTGCTGAGATAAGAAGAGATGATACTTCAGTTGTTAAGAAACTTCCAGAGCAAAAGAAGCAGCACATTCAGGAACCGGAAAAGAAATACAAATGCGAAAAGTGTGCTCGAACCTATAAACAGAAAGGAAGTTTGACTCTGCATAAAAAATTCGAATGCGGCGTCATGCCACAGTTTAGATGTGTATTTTGCGGCAAACAATTCAAACGGAAATGTGGCATGAATTCCCATATAGATCACATGCATCTTAAAACATGCTTACAGTCATCGAGAACAAAGCATAATTGCGACCAGTGTTCTCGAAGTTACAGTTTGATAGGAGATTTGAATCGACATAAACGTTCAGAACATGCAGCAGTCAAATCACGATTTACTTGCGATATTTGCGATTACAAAGCTAAACGCAAAGATTACTTGTCATACCATATTACTTCAAAACATCTCAATAAGCAATAATTATTACGTACTCGAAACTTTAGTTTTTCTTATAGAAAATTTTTCATGTTAGTTGAGAAATGAACTCTTTTGTTCATAAAATTAATTGCTGGTATAACTTTAATTACTTATAGTGAAAATCATTGCATGATACTCATTGCTGTTAAGAAAAACGCAACTCGTGCCCTTTCTAGTGAGTATATGCGAATTTCTATTTACTCACTATAGAAGGCACGAGCTGTGTTTTTATAAACAGCCATGCAAAGTCACGTCCTTCTCATTAGGAGCAGTTGCATTGCACTTTTTAGAGTTAGCGAAAGTTAAATTTACTCCACATCGATATCGGCATACATTACTTTTCTTAAACGTAAAATTTGTTCTTATACGTTTTGTTTATTTCGAAAAATATAGGTGTACGCATGTACAGATTGACGACATTTTCTTTTTGATTTACTAGCAAGTGTTACTAGTAAGTCAGAATATGAAGCAAGTATTTTTAGTACCTTTTCAGGATTTTGTACACTGGATTCGTTTTCATAATAATTTAAGTTGAGAAATTTGTATTCCATCAGCCAAATACGATTATGTATTTGATTCGGAATTGTGTAATAAAATAACGTTTCTGCATTCTAAATTGTGTTGTATTATGAATTCATGCATAATTTACTGAAGGATCCTGTTGTAAATAAAATGAAACACCCGAAGTGTATCAATATATAAAATATTTAAAGAAATTTGAAACAGAAAATAAAGTGCAGAGTCTATAGAATTATAACACCACAAAAACTCGAGAATTTTGTATTCCTTCTAGGTTTAATTGAGTAATGCCGATCATGAAAAGAACGCCAATTGTGTATTGCATTATGAGCTGGAACCAAAATCATTTCATCGTTTTTCTGTTAGTGCCGAGGCCATTTAAATTTATTTATTTATCTCTTTATTTATTTATTTTTATTTATCTTTTATTAATATGTTTCTTGTTTATTTAGAAGTCAAATAAACCCTTTCATCTAACAAATTACAGAAAGCGGAGGTTTAAGGAAAAATGCAAACATCAATATTTCCAACTCATAAGAGAAAAATATGTACCAATGAAAAGAGAGGGAGAAAAGGAAAAAAGTGGAGAGGGAGAACCAAAATAGCCTCCCACTCTTCCAGGGCGAGAAAGTTTTTCGAGATTAGCTACGAGAAAGCGAGAAGTTTCTGGATATAAAAAATTAAATTGTGAAAGACAGCAGATTTTCAATTGATATATTCTTAACATTCCTTTGATCTCAGTACTTTAATCTCTTGTAATGTAAATTCTGACTAAACGGAATACAGGCTGCAATGGGTTTTCATTAATTAATTAGTTAATTGAGACCAGTTTTACTGCGTGATTTTTGTGTTTGTCCTATCTTTTTTTTTGTTGCGAAAATTCGAATCTCCTTTAGAAGTAGAAAACGAATCGAATATACACTTCCATATATGCTTTAAATCGACATAAACGTTCAGAACATGCATCAGTCAAACCACAATTCACTTGCGATATTTGCGATCACAAAATTAAGCACAAACATAACTTGAAAAAACATATTACCTCAAAACATTTCAATAAGTAATAAGTATTACGTACGCGAAATATCAGTGCTTAGGAAATTTCTCATGATAGTTTAAAAATTTATTTTGCATTAAATTGAATGCTTTCATAATGTATACCTCAAATTACTTTTTGTGGAAATCACTGCATGATACTCAAGTCTACTTTTTTGAAGTTCTGAAACAGTCTCTTTATCGATATGGACATAAATTTCTTTTCCTACGTGTAAAATTTGGTAAAATATTTTTCGTTTATTTTGAAAACCAATATAGGTATGAGATGGTATAATTTGATGACTGTTTTTTCTTATTTACTAGAAAGTGTGATTATTCAATTATCAACTGATAAAATTAACCTAGGGGGAAAAAATATGTATGATCTATCGATAGTTTATGTGTAGAGTAAAAATTATGTACCTATCACCATATCTATCGATTACTATCTATAGATTGTACATAATTTTTTCACCTGGGAAATTGAACGTGATTGAATTTTATTCAAGAAATAAAATATGGTTTGTCTGTGGATGCTGTTTTTTATTTTTCAAATGATTCCAAGTTAACTGCATGTTCCTTTTGTGGTCCCTGCCTTCCTTAATGTGAGAAATATGGTACTCCTGCGAACATATAATACGATGTAAATTTTGTAGATAAATTGTAATGTAATTTGATTGTGCATGGGTTATTAAATAAATCCATATCTACTACAGGTTAACTAAAACTATTGAATGAAAATTACAAATTACATTTTGGTAAATTTTCAGATCAGGAGACAGTTGCAGGCCGGAAACGTGATGAAAAATATGAGTCAAAATTGTGTAGCGCTGATATGAGAGAAACTGATGTTTTGGCTGTTAACAAACTGCAGAACCAAAAAAAGCAGAACATTCAGGAGTCAACACATGGTCCGGAAAAGAAATACAAATGCGGAAAGTGTGCGCGAATCTATAAACGAAAAAAAAATTTGACTGCTCATCAAAGATTCGAATGCTACGTCATGCCGCGGTTTAATTGTAAATTTTGCGACAAAGTATTTAAACGGATATATAACATGAGTCGCCACATCGATCAAATACATCTTAAAACAGACTTACAGGCATCGCAAACGAGGCATAAATGCGACAATTGTTCACGAAGTTACACTTCCTTATATGCTTTAAATCGACATAAGAGTTTACAACATGCAACAGTCACACCTCAATTTACTTGCGATATTTGCGATCACAAAACTAAACGCAAATATGACTTGGAGAAACATATTACTTTGAAACATCTGAATAAGTGATAAGTATCACGTACGTGAAACGTCAGTGATTAGGAAACTTCTCATAATAGTTCAAAAATCTTTTTCGCATTAAATTAAGTGCTTGTATAATGTATACCTTAGATTACTTTTCGTGAAAATTACTACATGATACTCAAGTTCACTTTTGTAAGGTTTTGAAACAGTCTCTTCATTGATATTGACATAAATTATTTTGCTTACATGTGAAATTTGGTATTATACGTTTCATTTATCCAAAAAATCATAGCTATGAGATGGTATAAATTGATGACTATTTCTTCATTTACTAGAGAGTGTTACTCTTCAATTATCAACTGATAAATGTAACCCAGGGGGGTAAATATGTATGATCTATCGATAATTTATGTGAAAAGTAAAAATTATGTATAATCTGTCGGAATATATACAACATATATATAACATATAAATATAACATATATTTTCCGATGGATTATACATGAATTTATGTCTATACACAAGCTATCTCTTATCATACCTATGATTCTAAATCAAGTGCATGATCCGCTTGCGGTCCCTACCCTCCTTATCATAAATAATATAGCACTCCTACAAACATATTGTTCGATACAAATTTTGTAGACAATTTGTAATGTAATTCGATTGTGCATGGGTTATTACTTAAATCTATATTTGCTACAGGATAAGAATTAACATCATCGGAAATTACTAATTGAATCTTTAACTTTATATTTTTATAGATCAACAAAGTGATTCAACTAATGCCAAGAATTTCAAGAGCGTCTCGAAGAAATCAACAGATGAACCAGATGGTGGGCCATATTCTACTCTTCATTCCGGTGACCCTTTGGAGTTTGAAACTGTTTTTGTGAAACTCGAGAGGGAAGAGCACAATATTCTCTCCGAAATAAATCAGTTAGACGGAAAATACGTGACTACTGAAATTTCTGTTGATAATAATCCTGATGCCAAATCTTCAACTTGCATTATTGAATACGACCATGACGAAACTTTGGAAATAAAAGAAGAAATCATCCTTGGTATGAGTAGATTTGTAATTAAAATATCTCAACTAGAACTATAAAATAGAAAGTTTCAATTCACGCTTTCTCAAATTTTCAGATCAAGAGACAGTCACAGGCCACAAACGTAATAGACAATATAAGTCAAAGTTATCTATCGCAGATAAAATAAAAGCTGATATTCTGGCTGTTGAAAAACTGCGGGAGCAAAAGAAGCAGGAAATTAAGGGATTGGCACATGAGGCGGAAAAGAGATACGTATGCGAAAAGTGTGCACGAAGTTATAAACGAAAAAATAAATTGACTGCTCATCAAAAATTCAAATGCGGCGTCATGCCACAGTTCGCATGTAAATTCTGCAGCAAACGATTCAAATGGAAATGTGACATGATTCGCCACGTGATTGACGTACATCTTGAAACAAACACACAAACACCGCCAAAGCGGCTCAGTTGCGACCAATGTTCTCGAAGTTACAGTTACATGCGTGGTTTAAATCAACATAAACGTTTAGAGCACGCAGCAAACAGACCGCAATTTATCTGCGATATTTGCGATTACAAAACTAAACGCAAAGATTACTTGACAAGTCATATTTCTTCAAGACATCTCATTTAGTAATAATTATTGCATACACGAAACTTCAATTCTCCTAAAGGAATTTTTCATACTGGTTGAGAAAACTCTTTGTACATTCTCATCGTTTATGATAGAAGGTATTGCGTTTATATGAATCGGGACTCAACGAGTTTCCGTCAATTCTCGATGACTTGAGACCCCATGAGCCAGAAAGAACGTTATTTACGATAGAGTATGTCTGTCAGTCTGTCTGTAGTCTGACGGTACGATAGTAAGAAAATTAAAAATTTGACTTTCTCACGTAACCACGCTAGATAAGGTAGATAAAATAATCCAGAGACAAAGTTCTTCGCTTCGGAGAGATCTACAAAATTCTATTGACCGTTTTTTTTTGTAGGGACAATAGTTTGTTTTTTCAACATGGAAAATCACTATAAGGAAATAAAAACTCAAAATTTGTATTTAAGCAACGCAAAATACGTTGGAAGGTTCATCAGGAGAAGGTGAAATTTTTAATAAGACATTAGATACATTTTCGTGTAAAAGAAGAAACACCTTTCAGAAAGAACAGTTTTGTCGAATATGTCTGCATATCGATATGTGTGGCTATCTGTAGTCGAAAGACGCTGTAACTTTCCAAGGAATTTTCTAATCAAAATTTCATTTTTTACTTTCGTCTGTGGTCCAAAAATACAGGTCAGGTTAGTTAGCTGGCTTTCCACCGCCAATATTTATGGTTTCAGCCGTGAATTTGGAGTAAAACCATTAAGAGGTTAATCAATGTGACTTATTTCAACGAACAACTTTATAGGTTGCAGCAGCGTTATATTTAAAATAATAAATGAGTTTTCCTTATATAAAGAAAGTGAACAATTTTTTTTAATTTTATAAATCGCTACTGTACTGATGTATCATGAAAGGTCATCAGATGTTCTTCAATAGGACAATCAACCCGTCTCAAAGACGCAAACAAATATACTGTATACAGCACTATTGTATTCCCAATATTAGGAAAGTTTCTTTCATATAAACAAGACAAACAACATATTTTTGAAATTTATAAATCAATTGCTAGATCTCAAGAGGTCATGGAAGATTCATCAAGAGGTGATTGTACGCGTCTCGAAGACGCAATAAATATATCAGATGTAGAACTGTAATATTCCCAATGTCAACAGAGTTTTCCTCATATAAACAAAATAAACAATTTTTTGAAACTTTATAAATCGGTGCTTAAAGTTTTTAGCTTTATTATATGAGAAAAATTTTTTTTCACATTCGAAATACAACAATACTATGTCTGATGTATTCGTTCGCTTTCCGAGAGGCACCGATCGACCTACTGTTAAAACTTTCATGACTGTTAGTACCGTTTAATGAAGTTTCAAAGAAGTTGGTTATTCTATTTATATGTAAACGACTTTGTTGATATTAGGAATACTACAGTAGTGTATCCGATATATTTGTTCGCGTCTTCGATACGCGTCGAATGACCTACTGACGAACCTTTTATTACTTCTTGTGATCTAGCAGTACCAAATTATAAATTTCAAAAATATGTTTTCTATATTGTTTATGTGACGGAAACACTGAGTTTAACAATATACAGATGCAGAAATTAATAAAAAATACATTTAATATAATAGAGTTAACATAGTACAGAAAATTTCGCGTCTTGGACATATTTTAATCAAGTGCGGAGCGCAAGACACGTGATGAGAATGTTTTCGTTGAAGCCGCAGAAGCTTTACGTTTCAATAACAGTTGTCAGTGGTTTAACTTTTAATTTAAAGAAGTCTATGCACAAGTGTGGGAAAAGGACAAAAACCGGGCGCTTCTCAATAAATGCACGTATGCCTCAAATTACTTATAGCGAAAATCATTGTATAAATTCAATTATACTTTTTTAAGTTCCCAAAGGGTAAATTTACTCTACACATCGATATCGACATAACTTAGTTTTCTTAATTGTAAAATTTGTTCTCATAAGTTTGATAATTTCTTTTTTGATTTTCTAGCAAGCGTTACTACATAATAAGTCAAAAAGGAAGTATTTTTTAGTTCCTTTACAAGATTGCGCACACTGAATTCGTTTTCACAATTTAATTTAAGAAATTTTTGTCGTATTACACAAATTTGAATATTTGATCCAGAATTAATAAAATGAAATTTCTGCATTTTAAACAGTTTTTTATTATCAAATTCATATCAAATTTACTTAAGAATCCTTTTGTAGATAAAATAAAATACACGAAATATATAAATATATGGTATAAAACATTTAAAGGACTTCAAAATGAAAAATGTAGTTTAGAGCCTGTGGAATTATATCACCATAAGTGTAAACTGTAAACAAATTGTTTTTTTCAAATGATATTCGCTTTATTTTTAAGAACAAGAAGTTTCGAAGAAAAATTTTTTTCATTAAAGATTCACCTTTCCGAGAATTTTTTATTCCTTTTAGTTCTAATTTGAAAACGCCGATCCTCAAAATTACACCGATTGGGTGTTGTTTCGAGCTGCAACGAAGATTATCCCACCGTTTTCAGGTTTCATATAAAAACCCTTATGATGTCAGTGAAATAGCTGCCGTTACACTAAATAATCATCATCGCATATTTTGTGATATTTTGTAACATTGTGTTGCTTTTTGTTTGTCTTGATTTATTTTATTATGGTCACCTCTTATCCCCATGTATTTTTTCACCTTCCATTTCGATTCTACTATCGGCGAGAAAATTCGAGTCCTCTGGCTTTGACGTTCAAAAAGTAAGTGAAGAAAAAATAGTAGCTCAAT
>JAUMHM010000016.1:44229296-44254553 GCA_032362435.1 Melikaiella ostensackeni | reverse complement strand
TCAGAAATCAACACATGAACCGGAAATGAAATACAAATACAAAAAGTGCGCCCGAAACTATAAACGGAAACAGCATTTGACTAATCATACCAAATTCGAATGCAACATCATACCACGGTTTTGATTTTACATTTTGCGATAAAGGATTTAAGCTCAATTATCAACTGATGAAAGTAACCCAGGTGGATAAGATATATATGATCTATCGATAGTTTACTTGTGAAGTAGAAATTATATATAATCTGTCGAAATGTATTTTTTCACGTACTATCTCATTGAGGAAACATATATTTTTCGATGGATTATACATTATTCTCAGTCTACACATAAACTATCATCATATGTATCGATATTTATCAATAGATTATACATAATTTTTCCACCTAGGAAATTGAACTCGATTCCATAATTTTATTCGAGAAATAAAGAATATTTTTGTGTATACATTGTTTTTATTTCTGATTTGATTCTGAATAACTGCGTGATCCTTTTGTGGTCCCTACCTTCCTTAATGTAAAAAATAGGGTACGCCTACGAACATATAATACGATACCAGTTTTGTAGACAAATTGTAATGCAATTTGATTGTGCATGCGTTAATATTAAATCTATATCTGCTACAGGATAAGATTTCAAATTATCAGAAATTACTGATTGAATCTTTTACTTTGTATTTTTATAGGTCAACAGAGTGTTTCAAGTAACGCCAAGAATTTCAAGAGCGATTCGAAGAAATCAACGGGGAAAACAGATGGTAGACCATATTCTGCTCTTCACTCCGATTACCCTTTGAAGTTTGAAACTGTTTTTGTGAAACACGAGAGGGAAGGGTATACTATTCTTTCCAAAAAAAATCAGTTCGACGAAAAATATATCACTACTGAAATTTCTTCTGAGAATAATTCTGATGCCAAGTCTTCAACTTGCTTAATTGAATATGACAATGACGAAACTTTGGAAATAAAGGAAGAAATCATCCATGGTATGATTAGATTTGTCATTAAATTATCTCAAGTGAAACCACGAAATAAAAATTACAAATTCCATTTTGTTACATTTTCAGATCAAGAGACTGTTACAGGCCGGAAACGCGATAAAAAATTGGAGTCAAAAACATGTATCGAAAATATAAGAAAAGCTGATATTTCGACAGTTAAGGAACTGCGGAAACAGAAGAAGCAGAAAATTCAGGAATCAAGACATAGAGCGGAAAAGAAATTCATATGCGAAAAGTGTGGGCGAAGCTATAAGCGAAAAAATAAGTTGACTGTTCATCAAAAATCCGAATGCGGCGTCATGCCGCAGTTCGAATGTATATTCTGCTGCAAACGATTTAAAAGGAAATGTGACATGATTCGCCACATAGGTCACATACATCACGTACAACTTAACACAGTCTTACAGACATCGCGAAAGAAGCATAAGTGCGACCAATGTTCTCGAAGTTATAGTTATATACGCGGTTTAAATCAACATAAACGTTTAGAGCACGCAGCAGTCAAACCGCAATTTATTTGCGATATTTGCGATTACAAAACTAAACGCAAAGATTACTTGTCAAGTCATATTTCCTCCAGACATCTTATTTAGTAACAGTTGTTACGCACACGAAACTTCAATTCTCCTTAGGAAATTTTTCGTCCTAGTTGAGGAAACTTTTTTTACATTCTCATCATTTATGATAGAAGGTATTAGATTCATGCCAATTCAGACCTAACCAGATTTCGTCAATGCTCGACGATTTGAGACCCCATGAGTCAGAAAAAACGGTTTTGACGATAATGTCTGCCTGTCAGTTAGTCTGTAGTCTGACGGTACGATAGTAAGATAACTAAAAATTTTAATTTTCCACGAAATCATGCTAGATAAGATACGATAAATAATCCCGAGAGAAAATTCTTCGCTTTAGAGAGATCTATAAAATCCTTTTTAACCGCTTTTTGATAGAGACAACAGTTTTTGTTTTGAACGCGGGAAATTGATATATAAAAATAAAAAATTCAAGTTTGTAGCTGAGCAACACAAAATACATTCACAAGCGGTCATGGAAGGTTCGTTGATAGGTCATTCGACGCTTTTCGAAGACGCGTTAAATATGTCAGATCCAATACTGTAATATTCCAAATATCAATGAAGTTTTTCGCATATGAGTAAAATAAAGAATTTCTTGAAAAATAAAACTATACAAATAAAATAAAATATACAAATACCCCTTAGAATAATATATGTTTAATAATATATGTTTAAATATAACAATTACGATTTTTGTGAACAATTTAATTGCACCAAAACTGCTCTAAATTATTGTGAGATTAACTGCTTGTCACAAAACTGTATAATAAGTTAACAACAATCATTGTTGTAAAGGTTCTCCCAAGTAGTACGTAAGTGATTCTTACGCTAAATTAAACTTCCCTTTACCTCGTGAGCATATTTTAGCATGACAAATATATGAATGTAAGAATCATGTATACTGTCCCGCCGCACCCTCTCAAATTTTTTACGTAATACTTGAATGGCCCCTAAAAAATTTTTGTGGCAAAATATTTTCAATCACAGTTTTTCTTTCCCTCATGAAAATTGTTTATAAAAATCATTAGTAATCATTTTTAATTAACTTTCATGACCAATTCATATTTTAAACACACTATAAAGCAGTTTTCGTGTACAAAAAAATGTTTTTGTACTAGGAAATGCAAAAATTTTGAATTTATTTAAGTCACTTGTTTAATCAAACTAATAGTTGATATATTTTAACAGATATGGTTGAACATACATTATCTTGAGCAAAATCTGCAGCAATTCAGGCGAAGTAGTGTGTTTCATAGCACTGTAGCCTTATCGGACCCGAAGTCATTGCGCACACCCCTCTTAATTATAAATTATTTTTTCTCTCAGATGAATCATTTTAAATGATTTTATTTAAAAGTCTTCCGAAATATCCATGCAACAACCTGGAAGCTTCATTCGATTTGTATGATTTATTACGTACACTCGAACCCCCATATAAGCCCATCCGGTTCAGGCCCAAGGCCATTGCAAAGAAAATCCCGAAACTGGGCTTATATCGAGGTTTGATTGTACAATGAACAATTATTGCATTTTCTGCTATAATATTATACATAAGCGAATGTATTCTATTCTGATTTGATAAAATAATCATTTTTCTAAGTCTCAGGTACTTTCTTTCAGCTTAATGTGTATGAAAGAATTGTATTTAGTCCTAGAACAAAGAAGGACTTTGATGCTTTATATTACAATCTTTCTTAATATATGCTTATTCTACTATGTATAACTAATTACATTTTCTTTTTGTAATTTCATGTCTGTATCGCTCGCTTCGCTACATTCTGCAAGAGGCTTCTGTGATTGCCATTATCCATCTTCTTAATCATGTAAGTAGTACATGGATACATCCAAAAATAATGTTACAGGGATTTGAGTGCGGAAAATTTTTAAATAATATATAATTGATAATACGATTTGCATTTTGCCAGGTCAAAAAAATTCTTTGAAAACAACTACGAAAAAGCGAGATGTTTCTAGATATAAAATTTAAATTACGGAATAGCAAATTTTAAATTGATATATTTATGACATTTTACTAATCTCAATACTCCGACCTCTTCCAATGTAAATTCTCTTCAAATTGAATATAGTCTGCTATGGGTTAATATTGATAATTGAGTGAATGTTTTTTGTATGATCTTCGTGTTCCTCATGTCTCCTTTTTTGGTATGAAAATTCAAACCTCCTTTAGAAAAAGAGAACCAAAGCTTGAAATTCCTCAAATATTCCTGTAACGTCATTGACTTATGTAATGTGTATAAGTTACTAATTAAATCTATTTTTGATACAATATGAGGAATCAAAAATCACAAATTGTAACTTTCTCCTTATAATTTTCTAGGTCAACAGAGCAAGAGAAAGTCGAAGAAATCAACAGGAAGACAGGATGGTGGGCCATATTCTTGTACAACTACTCACATGTCTCTTCGAAATTATTCTGGTGACAAAACTTTACTTGAATACGACAATGCCGACTCCTTGGAAATCAAGAAAGAAATAATTCAAGGTATGACTATTGCAATTAAAGTATCTTCAATAAAAATATGGAATAAAAAGATACAAATTATATTTCGTTGAATTTTCAGATCAAAAGACTGTTACAGGCCAGAATCGTAATAAAGAATATGAGTCAAAATTTTTCACCGCGTACATGAGTGAAGATATTTTGCCTATTAACGAACCTCCGACCCATAAGAAGCAGAAATTTCCGGAATCAAAACAAGAACCAAAGAAGTAAAAATGCCAAAAGTGTGCACGCAGCTATTCATTCAAAACAAATTTGAGTCGCCACGTGGGTTACGTACATTCTAAAACAAACTCGACATCGCAAACGAAGCGAGGAAATAAGCATAATTGCAACAAATGTTTTCGACGTTACACTTTCGTATCTGCTTTAAATCGACAAAAACGCTTAGAACATGCTGCTGTCAGCCCACAATTTATTTGCGACGTTTGTGGCTACAAAATGAATCTGAAACGTAACTTGTCAACACATGTTATTGTACAACTTCTCAAGTCCATACCTCCTTCAAAATAAAAAAATGGAGCACTCTTATACGGACATATATCACGATAGAAATTTTGTACACAATTATCAATAATGACTTATGTAAATTCTGCGGCAAACAATTCAAACAGAAGTGTCACATGATTACCCATAACGATCAGGTGCATCAGAAAAAAAATCAAAGACGTTGGTATTGAGGCATAAATGTGACAGATGTTCTCGAAGTTACACTTTGCTGAGAAATTTATCTCGGCATAAACGTTTAGGACATGCAGCAGTCACACCACAATTCATTTCCGATATTTGCGACCACAAAACTAAACGCAAATACCACCTGTCAAAACATATTACTTTGAAACATCTCAATAAGTAATAATTATTATGTACGAGAAACTTCAATCCTTAGGAAATTTCTCAACTTGTTGAGAAAACTCTTTTTGCATTATATTAAACGCTTGTGTAAGTGTATACCTTAAATTACTTTTTGCGAAAATTACTACGTAATATTTAATTTACTTTTCGAAGGTTCCGAAAGATTGAATGTACTTGTCATCGAGCTAGAAATAAATTACTTTTATTCTGCGTATAGATTTTGTTAGTGTACGCTTCTTTACGTGGAAAAAATATAGTATGAGAAGGTATGTGATGGTATAGATTGTTTTTTTTTTATTTACTAGCAAGTGTTACTACTCAATTATCAGCTGATCAAACTAAACTGAACTCGTCTCCTTTATAATTAATATTCTTATGCAGACACTTTTTTTTATTTTCAAATTTGTTTAACATTAACCGCTTGCTCCTTTTGTGTGCTGTGCAGCGGAAAGTCCTAGTAAGTGACATTTGCCACAGATATTATTTTTTCAAACGCATGCATCAGAAAATAGTCTTTATGGCATATGTCACTTACTACATTTTTCTGTTGAACAGATACTTGGTCTCTACCTTCCTTAATGTAAAAAAATGGGTACTCCCATGAACATATAATGCGATACAAATTTTGTAGTCAACTTTTAATGTAATTTGATTGTGCATGTGTTAATATTAAATCTATATCTGCTACAGGATAAGGATTTATATTATCAGAAATTACTGATCGAATCCTTTACTTTATATTTTTATAGGTCAACAGAGTGCTTCAAGTAACGCCAAGAATTTCAAGAGCGATTCGGAGAAATCAACGGGAAAACCAGATGGTGGACCACATTTCGCTCTTCACTCCAGTGACCCCTTGGAGTTGGAAACTGCTCTTGTGAAACACGAGAGGGAAGAGTACGATATTCTTTCCAAAAGAAATCCGTTCGACGAAAAATGTATGACTACTGCAATTTTTTCTGGTGATAATTCTGATGCCAAGTCTTTAACTTGCTTAATTGAATATGATAATGACGAAACTCTGGAAATAAAGGAAGAAATCATCCATGGTATGACTAGATTTGTAATTGAGTTATCTTAACTGTAACCAAGAAATAAAACTGCAAATTACATTTTGTTAAATGTTCAGATATAGGGACAGTTACAAGCCAGAAATGTGATGAAAAACATCAAACAAAATGTGGTAACGCAGATATAAGAGAAGCTGATATTTTGAATGTTCACAAACGGCGGAAACAAAAGAAGAAGAGAATTCAGAAATCCAAACAGGAACCGGAAAGGAAATACAAATGTGAAAAGTGTGCACGAACCTATAAACAAAAATCTCATTTGACTCATCATAAAAAATATGCATGCGACGTCTTACCACAATTCAATTGTAATTTCTGCGGCAAACGATTTTCTCAGAAAAGTAGCATGAGACGCCACGTGGGTGTGGTACATCTTAAGACAAATTTAAAAACGTCTGTATTAAGGCATGAATGTGAGAAATGCTGGCGAAGTTATCATTCGTTAAGTGGTTTAAATCGACATAAACGTTCAGAGCATGCATCTAAACTGAAATTTACTTGTGATATTTGCGATTACAAAACTAAACGCAAAGATTACTTGTCATTTCATATTACTTCAAAACATCTCAATAACTAATATTAATTACGTACGCAAAACTTGAAACCTTCTGAAATTTGTAATACCAGATTTTAAAAAACTGTTTTTTTTCCAATCACATTAACTGCTTATTCACTATACATTACCTACAGTGAGAATCACTGCGTAATACTCAATTTTACTTTTATAAGTTCCAAAAGGACTTCGTTCATCAAAAAGGAAGGGAAGTACCCACCAATATGCAGGGATTATTCACAATTATGAGGGAAATTCAAGCTTCTCATGAAATAATAACGTTACAATTGCATGCTATTAGTTTTTGTACTCAAGATCATGAGAACCTTGTAGTTTGTCAATATCTCCTAGGAAAGAGTCAAAAACTATTTCAAACACCGCAATTTAACTCTAGACAAGGAAAAGTACTCTATATTCTAAAAATAAATAATAACTTGATTAGGAATTCACCGATTTTCCGAATGTGCACCATCATGAATGATTTCGTAGTATATATAGTCTATGGTATACAGCAAGCAATTAAAACTTAGATAAACTTGCGATCTCGTGCCGAGTCTTCAAAACAGGAACTCAATTTTTCATTATCTCTCGTAGAGTATAAATGTGTGAAGAGCAATTATAATTCAGCCTATTATAATGAAACTCAAGGCACAAACTAAGGAATTGTATTATCAAAATTAAGCTGTATATCCTGTAATTGGCCTCGGCTGTTAGGTTTTCATTTCCATAACGAAATGAAGTATCTAGATGCACTAAAAGAATTTGTTCTACGCTCACCGAACTTCGATGAACCTAGACACGGCCATCAAAAAAGATAAATTTAATCTCCACTGATATCAACATTTACTCTTTTTAAATGTATACATTTATACAGTATAAAAATAAATCCTATAGGATTTGTTCCTATGCGTTTTGTTTATTTGAAAACGATATAGGTACATATTGGTGACCGTCTTATTTTTAATTTACTAGCAAGTGTCATGTTCTCCTTAAAGATTTTGTAAATTGAACTCGTTTTTATAATTTACGTTAAGAAATTTTTGTTGTGTGTATTAAACAGATTTGAATATATTTGATCCAGAATTAATAAAATAACATTTATGTATTTTAAATGGTCCTTTTTTTTGAAATATGTATGAAATTTGTTAAAGGATCCTTTTGTGGCCCGAAAAAACTTGAACCTCTTGGAAATATAAGTCGACACGTAGAGGATAATGATCAATTAACTAACTTAAAAAATTCTAATTTACATGTGTATGTTTTTTTTAGAGAAATCGACGAATGATTTAAAAGAAACAAGAATATGATCAACGGAGAAATATCAAACATATTTTTCGAAACACCATAATCTACTGTTTGAAAATAATGAGAAGGATTTTACTTGAAAAATTGAATAGACCAATGACGAAACTTTGGAAATCAAGGAAGAAATTATCGAAGGTAAAACGTGATTTCTTTATAGTAAATTTATTCAAAATATATGCAGTACAAGATTTCAAATGAAGTTTTATTGTTAAACTTTCAGATGATGGAAATTTTTCGAAAAGAGAGGCAAAACCAAGCGGTAAACGAAAATATGAATCAAAATTGTCGAATATGTATCAGGCCAAAACGAAGCCACATGAATCGCGTTCTTCAGAAACAAATTCAAAGACATTGCAGATGAGGTACAATAGTGATAAGTGTGCTCGAAGTTACATTTGTCCAAAGGATGTAACTCGACATGAACGTTTAAAACACGCAGCATTAAAAAATTTATACAAAATTCAACTGAGGATCCTTTTGTAAATAAAATATAATGTCTGAAATGTATAAGTTTATGAAATATCTGAGGGAACATAAAATAGAAAATGTAGTTTAAAGTCTGTTAAATTATACCACCATACGTTCAAACAAAGTTTTTTTTAATGATATCTACTTTGATGTAGAAAACTTGAAACACTTGGAAATATAAGCTGAGAATTAAAGGATAATATCAATTATCTAACTATTGACAAATTCTGATTTACATTTTTGTAATTTTTTTCAGTCCAGCAGAGGACTTTAAACGATTACGTTCGATTCAAAGAAAGCAAGAAGTTTTAAGGAACAATCTTGATCATTAAAAATTCACCTTCTCGAGAATTTTTTATTCTTTCTACTGCTAATCATAGATGAATGCCGTTTTGGTGTTTTAAATTGCAACAAACATGAGACACCAAAGAATGAGAATGCAGCGTTGTTCATGTTACATTTTACACTTGAAGTATTCTCATTTTGAGAAAGAAGATGCTTATTTCGAGAACATAACAATGAGCTGCAAAAAAAGTGATCCAACCATTTTCCCTAGTGGAAAAATTTTCTGGCGTTGGCCAGCCCCAGACTAGACCGTCTAGACTCTAATTTGGCGCAGATCTGACGGTCTAGTCTGGGGCTGGGCAGACCTGTAACACTTTTGCAAAATTTGTGGCTAGACGGTCTAGCCAGCCGCTAGTCAGCCGCTGGTCTGCTGCTATTTAGCGGCTAGTGTGTTGCTAGTGACAAAAAAGGTATTTAAAAAATAAATATTAATTGATTGCGAGTATTTTGACTTTAAATATTATAATGGTCCTGTTTAGAGTGAATACATATATTACAATTATATTACAAATAAAATTTCTAACGCTACGGGGTATCGGACGAACTTTTAACAGGAATATCGATAAAATAATTTTCAAATAAATAATTTACAACTATTACAATTTTTCTTTGTGTAATATTTCGTTTTTTCCCATTGTAGACTACTTCACAACTTTTTACAATGACAGGAAATGTAATTTTTTTTCAAACTTTAAAAATTGTTAACGACAGAACCTAGAAATTTGATCGTGAACTTTTACAATTTTTTAATAACAAATTTTTTTTAACTTCCTTTGTTAATGAGTTGCATTAAAATTGATGTAACTAAAAACAGGAATTTATTTTGATAGTGTTAGTTTTGTATTTTGTATAAATTTGGATACCCTACAAATTTGTCGGAAATGGTGAGACAATTTTTGAGAAATTTTTATGTTATGGATTGTGGATCAGCCCCAGATCTGAGCCAGACTAGGCTGTCCAGACAATAAGAAAAAAAATTGATTTTTAATGGTCTTAATTTCTTATTTTATATAATTTTAGACACCCTGACAATTTTTCGAAAATGGTAAAAAAAATTTGACTGATTGATAATTAGAAATTTTTTTGTTGTGGATTGCGGACCAGCCCTAGATCTGGGCCAGACTATACTGTCAAGACAATAAGAAAAAAAATTGATTTTTGATCGTGTTAATTTCTCATTTTATATAATTTTAGACACCCGGACAGTTTCTCGAAAATGGTAAAAAAAATTTGGCTGATTGAAACATAGAAATTTTTATGCTATGGATTGCGGACCAGGCCCAGAACTGGGCCAGACTAGACTGTCGTGACTAGACGGTCTAGACGACGCCAGATCTGGACCAGATTTGACATCAGACTGCCAGAAGATTTTTCCACCAGGGTTTCTGTTATCAGCGAGTTAATGAAAATTTTGCCTGTGAATAATTTTCAAGAAAACATATAGGGGAAACCAGAAAGAGGTGGATACCAGTACGAAATGAATAATGGGGAAAAATGACTGGGTTTCAAAGCAAAAGCTCGGTATTATTTTTTCTGAGTAGCAATATTAAAAATGAGTTTGATAATTAACCTTTTTACCACATATTTGCTATTTTTAAATTAAAAAATATTTTAAATGTGTTTTTGAAATGTCGATGACAATTTTGTCCGCTGACATATTACCATTTTTCAAGGAATTGAATCCATTTCAGAAAAAAAAATCACAGCAACTTTCTGTCATTTGAACTCAATTTGAACAATTTATGGACAAAAAGACTTTTTTAGTTGGATTGATGAAAGTTTATAAATAATTTCTTATTTTATGAGCAAGCTTTAGAAACAATTATCTATATTAGGTATTTATGGTGGAATGAATGAAGTTTTTTGTACAAAATCGAGCATATATTACCTGGAAATGAAACCTAAGTATCATATATGATCATCAAATAAAAATGGATAATTGTTTGAACAATATTAATTAACAAATGCACTATTTGGCTATTTGTGGACGTACGAACTTCGTTCTTTCAACGCAATCAACTGTAAGTAATTAGTTTCTGAATTTTCAAGGACATTTCAATGACAGTATATAATCTTCATCGTAAACAACAAATTCTCAAACAAATTTTTATCATGTTATGTATTTGTAAATAAAATTTCACTTTTTTCACGGACTTAACAGCCAGTTATTAAGCAATGACTTCTTGCTATGAATTGCTAACATTTGACAATTGTTTGAATAAGCTTAATTAACAAATGCATTATTTGGCTATTTTTCAGCACTTAAACTTTATTCTTTTAGCGTAATCAACTGTTAAAAACAAATTTTTAAACTTTTTTAAGATACTTCGATAAGGATCCACTGTTTTTATTGTTACTAACAAGGTTATAAACAAATTTTTCTGGGCTAACGTATTTGTAAACCAAAAATTGCGTTTTTCTTGTGTAATATATTTGAAATAACTTCGCAATAATTACTCGCTATCAGTTGATAACAATTGAAGATTTGTTAAAGAAAGTTAATAACTCTAAGAATAGTGAATTGTTGTCGGAGTATCTAAAAATGGTTTAGAAATGTGTTATTGACAGTTTGTTACGCTAAAAGAACAAAGTTTAAATGCTGAAAAATATCCAAATAATGCATCTGTTAATTAAGTTTGTTTGAACAATTATCAAATGTTAGCAATTCATAGCAAGGAGTCATTACTGAACAACTGTTTGTTAAGTCCGTGAAAAAAGTGGAATTTTATTTATAAATACATGCCATGATAAAAATTTGTTTAAGCTTGTTAAATGTTGAATTAAGATTGTCTGAACAATTATTCATTTTCATTGGATGACCAAATATGATACTTAGGTTTCATTTCCAGGTAATATATGATCGATCTCGTAAAAAAACTTCATTCTTTCCACCATAAATACCTGATATGTATAATTGTTCACAAAACTTGCTTATAAAATAAGAAATTATTCATGAACATTCATTAATTCAAAAAGAAATTCTTTCTGTCCATAAATTGTTCAAATTTGGTACGAATCAAGTGATGAATCGCTGCCAATCCCCACGAAACCATTTTCATTCACTTACTTGTTTATAACAAATTTAATACATTTTTGAACATTTGCATTGCTATTGGACCTCTTTTTTGGATATTCGCTTTATGGTTGCAAGGTATTTTTAAACGAAACCAAGTACTTGTTAAAAGCCGGTACAAGTCAAAAGTCAAATTCATTTTCATTTTTGTTATTCAGAAAAAAAAAATTTTCTTAAAAATCCACTATGACAGTTCGATTCGAAATTTTATAAGGTTTCGTTTAAAAAAAAAAGTTCATTTCGGATAATAATTGTATACTGAAAATCAATTTTTCCACGGATGTTTTTTTTCCCTACTATGCACTTGCCGTATCAGTCAACACCTGTCGTAAGTGGTGAGCCCTGACATACGGATTAAAATCGTCGAAAATTATTAATTGTTACTCTCACCTTATAATTTTCTAGATCAACAGAGTCCCACGAGTGAGACAAAGAAATCAGAAGGTAGACAGGATGGTCGGCTATATTATTGTATGACTAAATTTTAAATTAAAATATGTTAACTAAAACTATGACATAAAAAATGTCTCATAAAAAATGTCTACAATTTTTTTCCTCACATCACATGCGTGTGTATACTAAGGCTAGGACTTCCTGGCGAGTAGTTGTATATTTACTCGGATACTCGGGTGCCCGGATAATCGGGTAATATCCGGGTATCTGGGTACTCTACGAATTTTTCTAATTTTCAAATATTTCTCATTCCTGTAAATAATAAAAATCGTCATCCAAGTTTAAAAGGAAGAGAAAAAAAATAATACACGCTTGTTAGTTTCATCAACCTTATTTGAGGATCAATCGAAATTATAAAGATGTCAGAACGCCCGGAACGTAAAAAACCAAGGTGTGTTTGGGAATTTGCGTCGGAATGGCACAAAGATTCCAGAAAGATATTTCTCACAATCATTCGACGTCGGCTTGAAATAAGCACCTGCGTTACGTCCAGTCACTAAAACCAAAAGGACAGAGGTAAGGAAGTGTTCAGTCTCTTAAGCTGATTTTAGTAATAAAATATTTTTTTCTAATTCATTTCCTATGCGATACGATAAATTATTATCCTGATAATATAAAAAATTATAAATACTTTTTTGGTCTATATATAAATATAAGTAAATCCGGGGTAGTTTTATAAAGCATGTATGTTAAATGTGGAATGTGGTGGTGAAAAGAACACAACAAAGTAGTATGTTTTACTAGAGTTAGATACCTTCTTTTACCTTAATAATTATTTAATATTTACTAAATGATCCTTTCGTGATTGTCTATGTTCTTAATCATAGAACTAGTGCAGGGGTACCTCTAGGAAATAAAATTACAGAAATGTATTCCTATGAAATGTTTAAATAATATAAAATTGCAGCATGCAACTTCCAAATTTCACTTTTCCATGGCAAGAAACTTCTTCGAAAACAACTACGAGAGAACCAGAAGTTTCAGAATTTTGGATTTTGAACTGATTACTTATTGTAACTTTCATCTTATAATTTTCTAGATCAACACAATTTCAAGAGTGAGTCAAAGAAATCAACAGGGAGACCAGATGGGGAGCCACATTGTTGTACGGACACATTTTCTGACAATAATTATCCTGCCAAGGCTTTAATTGAATACGATATTGATGAAACATTGGATATCAAGGATGAAATCATCCTAGGTATGACTATTGCAATTAATGTATCTTCAGTAATACTATGAAATAAAAAATTGCATGTTTCATTTTAGTAAATTTCACATCAAGAAAATACAAGCGAAAAACGTAATAAAAAATCTGAGCCAGAATTCAGTGCCGTAAATATACGAGAAGATATTTTTGCTGTTAAAAACAAACTGCTGAAGAAAAAGAAGCAGAAAGTTCAGAAATCAAAACAAGAACTGGAAAAAGATACAAATGCGAAAAGTGCGCTCGAATGTATAAACAAAAGCGGAATTTGTATAAGCTTAAAAAATTAGAATGCGACGTCACGCCACAGTTCAGGTGCGAATTCTGGGACAAACGATTTAAACAGAAAGCTCACATGCATGCCCATATAGGTAATTTGCATCAGAAAGCTGAGACACACAAACTGAGACATAATTGTGACAAATGTTCTCGAAGTTACACTTTGCTAGGAAATTTAACTCGCCACAAAAGTTTAGAACATGCAGCAGTCACGCCACAATTTACTTGCCTTTTTTGCGACTACAAAACTAAACACAAACACGACTGAAGCATCTTTTTGTAAATGAAAAACCCAAAATGTGTAAATATGTGAAGCGTTTGAAGGAATCTAAAATAGAAAATGAAGTTCAGCCCCTGTAGAATTATAATGCTATACGTGTACATGAAATTTTTTTATATCGATTGGATACATGTAAACTTATTTCTTTTCAGCGACTTTTTCGAATTCGGAACAGTCTCCACTTGTTTTTAACATCTCATCAGGTTTAAAATACAAATTTAAGTTTTCTTTATGGATCAAACTTTTTTGAAATTTCGGGTTTCACTATGCGACCTCCAAACTTACATTTTTGTACTCAGTTTCTTTAGATATGGTATCACCGTAAATACATACACAATTTGATATGTGAAAATCATTGAAAATTAAATTTTAAATTGCACAAGAAAACAATCATTCTTGTATCATATTTGGTAATGATCTGTAAAATTGTAACTTTTTTTTTGTCTAGTTTTATTCTGATAATTACCTCTCATCGTCATGTGTTACTTAATCCTCCATTTACTTTTCAGTTTTTATAATACAATTATGAAACTCGATAAAAAAGAGATAAATTAAGCTCTGATCTTGGTTTTTCATCCAGAATGGGTTCGGTTTCTTAGTCCCCATACATAAAGTTTAAAAAATGGTGTGCAGTATTTTATAAGGTAAATTATGACCAAACATAATGTAGTCTTCTATGGGTTATTATTATTAATTGAGTCATAATCAACTGCATGATCTTTCTGTTCGTCTATCTTGTTTTTTAACGAAAATTCGAATCTTTTTATAGAAATATAGAGTGAAGGCGGAAAAATTGATAAAATGTTTCTGTAATGCCATTGATTAATGTTTAATGCGATTGCGTATCGGTTATTATTGAATCTATATCTGGTAAAGGATTAGGATAAAAATCATTGCAAATTACTAGTTGTAACGTTCACCTCATGATTTTCTGGATCCAGAGAAATCCAGTAGCGAGTCGAAAAAATTAATAGGGAAATGCTATATTCCTGTACAACTGCTGACAATTCTTCTGAAATTAATTCTGACGCCAAGACTTCAACTCGCATAACTGAACACGACAATGACAAAACTTCGCAAATCAAGGAACAAATCTTTGAAGGCTTGAGTATACTTGTGTTATTATTTTATTTTAACTAGAACCGTAAAACAAAAAATTGCAAATTACAGTCTAGTAAATTGTCAGATCAAGAGACTACAGGTGAGAAACGTAATCAAAAACTTGAGTCAGAATTGAGTGCCGTAAATATGAAAGAAGATAATATTTTTGCTGTTAAAAACAAACTACGGCAAAAGAAGCAGAAAATTCTGAAATCAAAACAGGAACCGGAAAAAAAATACAAATGCGAAATTCTGCGGCAAACAATTTAAACAGAAACCTCACATGAATACCCGTATAGATCAGGTGCATCGAAAATAAACACGAAAGCGTCAGTATTGAGGCAGAAATGCAAAAAATATTCTCGAAGTTACACTTGGCCAAGAGATTTAACTCGACATGAAAGTTAAGAACATGCAGCAGTTATAGGATAAAAGGTATGAGGCGATATAGATTAATGACCATTATCTTTCGGACTTACTAACCCGTGTTAGTAATACTAAATCAGAAAATGAAAAACTTATTTTTAGTTTCTTTCAAAGATTTTCTACGCTGCATTCCTTTTGATGATTTAAGTTAAGTAAGTCTTCGATCAGCTAAATATGAATATGTTTGATCCGTAGTTAATGAAATAACACTTGTACGTATGTAAGTTGTCTTTCATTATCGAATTTTTATCAAATTCGCTGAAGGATCCTTTTGTAAATAAAATAAAATACCCGAAGTGTAGAAATCTATAAAATATTTGAAGGAATCTAAAATAGAAAATTAAGTTTAGAGCCTGTAGACTTATAACACCGTACGTGTAAACGAAGTATTCTAAAAATGTTATCCCCACTATTGTGAAAACAAAATGTTTTGTAGAACAATCTTAGTAATTAAAATTTCACCTTCACGAGAATTTTTTATTCTTTCTAGGTCCAACAATGGATCTGCAACAGAAATGATCCAACCGATATTTTGTTAGCGACGCGTGTATTCAAATTTCGAGTCTCTATAATTCTTATTAGAACAAAGTACAATTTTTACTTTAGTAAATCAAAAATTCAATTGATTAAAACAAAATAGCATCTTTTTGTAATGTCGATTCGGTGTGAAGTAAAAAAATTAAATTCTATGTATTGATCGAACTTTCTTTAAATTTCAGGTTTTTCGATGCGGCCGCAGGTCTTACATTTCTTCACTCAGTATTTTGAAATATGGACGTCAGTATTATTGATCACCTTAATGAATCACTACTTCACATCATTTTTATTATACCGAATCGCCATTTTATTTAATATTTATTTGCGGAGTGAAATTTTTCCATGATACTCCCTTTTGTGTAATTTGTTACATCAGAAGGTTCAGTTACAAATTATTATTTTTCTTATAATATTTTTTTAATATAAAAGAGGGCGAAATTAAGCCCTGGTCTTGGTTTCTGATCCAAAATTGGTCACCCTTGCATGACGTTAAAGAAATAGTGTGTAGTATTTTACAATGTAAATTAGGTCCAAATGTAATGTAGTCTGCTATGTGCTATTATTATAATTATAATTATTAATTGAGTCTTGGACGACTGCATGATATTTCTGTTCGTCTATCATTTTTTTAAAGAAAAGTCGAATTTCCTCATAGAATTCAAGAATATAAGTGTGAAAATGTATAAAGTATTTCTGTAACTCTATTGACTAATTAATAATGTGATTGTATGTGGGTTATTAATTAAACCTGTATCTGCTACAGGATAAGGATTATGGTCATCGGAAATGACGAATTGACTTTTTTACCTTACAATTTTCTAGATCAACATAGAGCTTCAAGTAACACAAAGAATTTAAAGAGTGATCCGAAGAAATCGGCAAACAGACCATATGGTGGACCATATTCTGCTCTTCACTGCGGCGACCGTTTGGAGTTTGAAACAGTTTTTCTGAAACACGAGAGGATAGAGCACAGTCTTCATTTCGAAAGAAATCAGTTGGACGATGAAAGTATAAATACTGAAATCTCTTCTGACAAAAATTCTGCTGCCAAGTCTTTGACTCGCCTAATTCAATACGATAAGGACAAAACTTTGGAAATAAAGGAAGAAATCATCCATGGTATGACTAGATTTGTAATTGGAATAACTTGACTAAAACTATAAAGTAAAAAATTGCAAATTACGCTACGTTAATTTTCAGGTCAAGGGACAGGTACAGGCCAGAAATATGATAAAGAATATGAGACAAAATCATGTACCGCAAATATGAGAGAAGCTGATGTTTTGAGTACTAACCAATTGCGGAACCAAAAGCAGCACAAAATTCAGGATTCGAAACCAGAAAAGAATTACTCATGCGAAAAGTGTGCTCGAACATATAAACACAAATCTACTTTGATAAGTCATAAAAAATTTGAATGTGACGTCGTTCCCCAATTTAATTGTAAATTCTGCGGCAAAAAATTTAAACATAACAGTCACATGATTAAACATACAAATCAGGTGCATCAGAAAACCAAATCAGAGACATCCCTTTCGAGACATAAATGCGACAGATGTTCTCGAAGTTACACTTTGCTGAGAAATTTAACTCGGCATAAAAGTGTAGAACATGCAGCAGTCACACCACAATTTTCTTGCGATATTTGTGACCACAAAACTAAACACAAATATGACTTGTCTAAGCATATTACCGCAAAACACATTAATAAGTAATAATTATGGCGTACGATAAAACTTCAATCTTTAGAAAATTTCTAAACTTGTTGAGAAAACCATTTTTTTCACTAAATTAAATGCTCGAATACCTTCATTTACTTTGATGAAAATCACTGCATAATACTTCATCAATACGTTTTGAATTTCCAATAAGATAAAATTGCTCTGCTTTCGAATTTGAAATAAATTGCTTTTCTTAATTATAGATTTCGTTATTATACGTGTTGTTTATTTGGATAAAAATATAGGTATGAGGCGGCATAAATTGATGACCATTATCTTTTGGATTTACTAACCAGTGTTAGTAATAATAAACCAGAAAGTGAAAAACGTATTTTTGATTCCTTTTGAAGATTTTGTACACTGAATTCGTTTTGATGATTTAAGTTGAGAAATTTTTTTTTTCAATTAGCTAAATATAAATGTATTTCATCCGTTGTTAATAAAGTAACATTTTTACGTTATAGATAGTCTTTTATTATTCCATTCTTAACAAATTTACTAAAGAATTCTTTCGCAAATAAAACAAACTACCAGAATAGTATAAAAATTTGAAACATTGAAAGGAATTTAAAATATATAATGAAGTTTAGAGCCTGTAGAATCATAACATCATGCCTATCTCTTAGTAATGCCAATTCAATACGTGTAAACGTTCAAAAAATAAAATTTAAATCCATGAACATACATTACAGACTGATATTAAGAATAAATATTCAAATTCTTTCGATGTTCTCGAATGAAAGAGAAATGTGTAAACAATTTAATTAAAAGTATTCTCATACTAGTATCAAATAGTTTTAACTCATTATTCGGTGTTCGATTGACGATTATATAAAATTACTTTTATGTTCCGTATTTCAAAATAGGGGGGAAGGGCTATTCAGCTTCAGTATCGCATGACATGTGGAGGGAGGGTTTCACCGAAATGTCAAAAATTGTCACAAAAGGGAAGGGGGAATCAAAATCACTAAAAATGGCGTCACGTCATATGTGGACGCTCCCTAATTTTTTTTCAGCAACTCTTTCCAGTTCGCAAGAATCGCCACCTGTATTTGATTACTTTTGAAATATATAATATTATATTATATTATATATAATATAATATAATAATAGAATAAAATTTTCTATATTGATCGATCTTTCTTAAAATTTCAGGTTTTACGATGCGACCACCGGACTTACATTTTTGCACATTACATTATTGAGAAATACATTTTAAAAACTTCAAATGTAACTTTTGCGAGAAGAGTTTCGAAAAAAAAACATGTTGAAGAATTTATCTGACGAACTTATGTTATAAAAATTCATGATCAATCAATTTCGATAAAGCAAGATCTGTACTTCCAAAAATACTGTACCTTCGGTACTAAGATTATAACTGACATGTCACGAAAATTATGTGACCAAATCACTGTTTTACCTGATACTTCCTCTTGTCTAATTTGTCACATAAGAAGGTTCAGTCAAAAACTATTACTTTTCTTATAATCTCTTTTAAAAACATATAAAAGAGAGAATTCAAGCTCTGAACTTAGTTTCTGGTACAGAGTTGGTTCGTTTCCTTAGTCGCCCATACATGAAGTTAAAAAAATCGTGCGTATTATTTTATAATGTTATGTACAAATGTCATTTAGTGTGCTATGGGTTATTATTATCAAATGAGTTATGGTCGACTGCATGATCTTCATGATCATCTTTTTTTTTAACGAAAAGTCACATCTCTTTATAGAAGTACAGAATGAAAACGTAAAAATTTATAAAATATTTCTATAACACCCTTGACTAATGTATAATGCGATTGTGTATGGACTATTATTAAGTATATGTCTGCTAGAAAACTAGGATTAGAATCATTGCAAATTACTTGTTATAACTTTCACCTTATGATTTTTCTAGATCCAGAGAATTCTAGTAACGAGTTGAACTAAATAGGAGAACCATATGATAAGCTGTATTCTTGTACAACTACTGTCAATTCTTTTCGAATTAATTCTGATGTCAGAACTTCAACTTGCATAGTTAAACATGACAATGACGAAACTTTAGATGTCAATGAAGAAATCTTCGAAGGTTTGCATGTTTGTATAATCAAAATATTTATACTAAAACTGTGAAACAAAAACTTGAAAATTATGGTTTGGTAAATTTTCAGATCAAGAGACTACAGGCAAAAAGTGTAGTAAAAAATTTGAGTCAGAATTGAGTGCCGTAAATGCGAGAGAAGAGAATATTTTTTCTGTTCAAAATAAACTGCGGAAGAATATAAAGCATAAAATTAAGCAATCAGTTAGGAACCGAAAAAGACACACAAATGCGCAAAGTGTACTCGAATGTATAAACAGAAGCAGAGTTTGTATAATCATCAAAAGTTTGGAGGCGACTTTGTTCAAGAGATTTAACTCGACATAAAACTTGAGAACATACAGCACTTATACCACACTTAACTTGCGATATTGTGACTACAAAATTCAACATAGGCACGACTTGTCAAAACATATTCCTTCAAAACCTCTCAACAAATATTAATTATAACGTACAGGAAACCTTAATCCTTAGTAAATTTCTGATCTTGCTGAAAAAACTTTTTTTTATTACATTAAATATTTGTTATTATAATGCCGAATCAATATTTTACATAATATTTATTCTTGGAGTCATATTTTCCACGATACTCCCTTTTGCGTAATATGTTACATTAGAAGGTTCAGTCGGAAATTATTATTTTTCTTATAATCTTTTTCCAACATAAAGAAGAGAGAAATTTAGCCCTGGCCTTGGTTTCTGATCCAAAATTGGTTCTGTTTCTTAGTCACACTTGCATGATGTTAAAGAATGGTGTGTGATATTTTACAAGGCAAATTATGTCTACATAAATGTAATGTAGTCTGCTATGGGTTACTATTAGTAGTAATTAAGTCTTAGTGGACTGCATGAACTTTCTATTCGATAAGGAATACAATCACCGGAAATTACTAACTTACTCTTTCACGCTGAAATTTTCTAGATCAACATAGTGCTTCACGGAACATCAAGAATTTCAAGAGTCATTTGAAGAAATCGACAGAAAGACCAGATGGTGGACCATATTCCTCTCTTCAGTGCGGTGACCATTTGGAATTTAGAACTGTTTTTCTGAAATACGAGAGTGAAGAGCACAATCTTTTTCCCGAAAAAAATCAGTTAGACGAAAAATTTATAACAACTAAAATTCCTTCTCGCAATACTTCCAATGCCAACTCTTCAATTAGTCGAATTGAATATGATAATGATGAACCTTTGGAAGTGAAGGAAGAAATCATCCAAGGTATGACTAGATTTGTAATTAAAATATCTTGATTAAAACTATGAAATAAAAAATTACAAATCACGCTTTGTTTAATTTTCAGATCAAGAGACAGGTGCAGGCCAGAAATGTGATCAAAAATATGAGACAAAATTGTGTATCGCAGATATAAGAGAAGCTGATGTTTTGACTGCTGACAATCTGCGGAAGCAAAAGAAGCACAAAATTCAAGATTCAAAATCGGAAAAGAAGTACTCATGCGAAAAGTGTGCTCGAACATATAAACACAAATCTACTTTGAATAGTCATCAAAAATTTGAATGTGACGTTGTTCCACAGTTCAATTGTAAATTCTGCGGCAAACAGTTTAAACTGAAAAGCCACACGATAAGACATATAAATCAGGTGCATCTGAAAACCAAATCAAAGACATCGGTTTTGAGGCATAAGTGCGACAGATGTTCTCGAAGTTACACTCTGCTGAGAAATTTAACTCGGCATAAAAGTTTAGAACATGCAGCCGTCACACCACAATTTACTTGCGATATTTGCGACTACAAAACTAAACACAAATACGACTTGTCAAAACATATTACTTCGAGACACCTTAATAAGTAATAATTATTGCGTACGATAAAACTTCAATGTTTAGGAAATTTCTCAACTCGTTGAGAAAACACTTTTTTTTCATTAAATTGAATGCTTGTATACCTTAATTCACTTCTTGTGAAAATCACTGCAGACTACTTGATTTCATTTTTTGAAGTTCCGAGAAGATAAAATTACTCTGCATCCAATTCGACATGAATTGCTTTTCTTAATTGTAGATTTTTTCATTACACGTGTTGTTTACTTGGAGAAAACTATAGGTATGAGCCGGTATAAATTGATAACCATTCTCTTTTGGATTTACTAACCCATGTTAGTAGTAATAAACCAGAAAAAGAGAACAACGTATTTTTAGTTCTTTTTGAAGATTTGTACACTGAATTTGTTTTGATAATTTAATTTAAGAAATTTGTTTCGTATCAGCTAAATATGAATATATTTAATCCGTGGATAATAAAATAACATTTTAACGTTATAAATAGTGTTGTATTATCAAATTTCTAACAAATTTACTGAAGCATTCTTCTGTAAATAAAATAAAGTAGCCGAATTATTTAAATATATGAAACATTTGAAGAAATTTAAATTAGAAAATGAATTATAACACCATACGTGTAAACGCATTTTATTACATTCTCATCATTTATGATAGAAGATATTTTAAGCTTTTTGGGATGTTCCTTGATTTACTTGAAATTTAATGAAATACAGTTTATCGGCAGAATAGAGAGAAAGCTCTATCAGGTATCACTCTTTAGTTTATTTTTTTCGAAAGAGTGATAAATTTAAAAAATTTTGATTTCTGATTATAGAATTTCTAGCTCTCTTTTAGGGGCTGGAGGGGCGTTGCATGGCTCATGTAAAAGCTCTGGAGGTTCTTATGGCAAAAAATTGGACAGAAGTTTCTATCGGATATCATATTTTATGCTTCATTTTAGAAAAGTAAAGAATTGTTTAATTCTTGATAAATTAAAAAATTTAAATTGAAATTGATTCTGTAAATTAAAGTTTAAAGATATACTAGAGTTTCGTGGCATGGTTTTCATTATGAAAAGTGAAGAAATTGAAAAATACAGATTTCTCTCGGTCCACTTTCTTTTCCCCTTTCCCATCTAGTAATTGAAAAATATAATGTTTTCTCAGTCTCCTTTCCTATTTAGAAACTAAATAGTACAGAGTTTTCTCTTCCCATTTTTCTAGTCCTCTTTCCACGTGAAGAAATTGAAAAATACATAGTTTCCTCAGTCCCCTTCCCCATTTAGAAACTAAGAAATACAGAGTTTTCTGTGTCCCCTTTTGCAGCAGACAAAATTGGAAACAAAGGTTTGTAAGAATTGTGAAGATTCTTGGTGGTCACGATGCTGAGAAAAATATACTAAAAAACACAAAAAGATATACTGGAATATCAATTTCTACATTCTCAACTCAATGAAAGAATATGGGTATTATGTGAAAATCGACTTTCGCGGATTTTATAAATTCTTAACGTTTTCAGACTTACTGATTGAGAAGAAACGGATTTCACTTTGGTTTCTATCTGTCATTGTCGTCGTTGTCGTCGACTGTGAATACGATAACTTTCGAAGGAATTGTTCAATTGGACAATCCCTTGACACACTTTTTTAAAGCCTAAGAAGAAAGGAAGAGCTTGCAAACCAGCCATTTTTGACCAACGGTTCTGCTTTTATCCATTGAAAATGCTTTTTAAAAGATAAAAATTTACATTTTCGCGAAAAACTATAGGAAATACGAAAAAAGTATTGAGGAGCAAAGCTGTTCACCTTGACAAGATCTACAAATTTTCCTTCAAACATTTTTTTTTATAAGACTCATAGTTTTTGTTTCAATAGTGAAAAACTTTATTAAGAAATGAAAATTCCATTTTCTGGCCAAATTATGCATTACCATATACGATAAAATCTCGAAAGAAAAAATTATTCATCCTAAAATGATCGACAAATTTTACTGAAACCATGTTTCGACTAGAACATTTTTACTTTGTAGTAAAACAGAAGTTCAATAGATTATAACAATATAATGGAAGCTCTCGCTCTTTTAATTTAATTCTTGATTAAATTCTTTTTCGTAAATGTTTTCTATTTAATACTTCATTTCATACTTTATGAATTTAAACAGGGTCTTTCAGGAGGAGAAATGAAGGTGTCTCTTGTTCACTCAAAATCTCCTTATTTATTCTTAACCTTCTATCTGATTTATACATATATTTTCCTTACTCTTGAACAATTATTTGCTCTAGATCTTTATAATCTCTAAATACATTGTAATATCCACGACTTATACTCTTATCTCTTTTTTTTTTGTTTATTTTTCTAATTATTCTTCTTTTAACTATATTTCTACTATAACATTTCCTTATTTCATCTTTATTATCTTTATATTTACATTCGACAATCGTTAGCGAAACGACTCTAGACAGGTCGTGTACCCGACTTTGAAAGTATTACTCTCTAATCTGTTCACCTGCGCTGTCGAGAAATAGTGAAAAGCTTAAGAGTAAGTGCGTTTTAATCGTTCTCGATCTTACTACTTAACTTTTCCTTTTTCGAAAAATGTCCTTGCGATCGCTATCTCTCGAACGAACAAGAGCTATTGGCACTTGTAGAAATCGCACTTGGTTTCAAGGGTCCTGTTCGCCTGTTCTACAAGCTAGAGTGAATTGAGTCTCGGTTGCAGAAGTACAACTCCTTGGCCTGCCTCAAGAGCACTCTTAATACTGCTCGCCGCTCGCGAGCCCCCTAATGCCGGTTTCTGGTCCAGCCTCGAAATCTTTCGACTCTCGCTCAGCCTGAGTCACGAACTAGTAACAAGGAGACCGATCTTGCTGTAGAAATCGCCGCGAGTTTGGACTGCGGTATCTGCACCTTTATTGCCAGGTTCAGGCGCTAAGAGCCAGCACCAAAAGTAGTAGCGAATGCGCACTGCGATTGCTGTCTTTTTCTCCCGCGAGAAGCGTGCGAGTGAGTGCCAGTGCTTCCGTGACTGGCAATCTCGCGGAAGAAGACAGCAAATCGCAGTGCGCATGCACCACCACTTTGGGTGCTGGCTCTAAACGCCTGAGCCTGGCAATAAAGGTGCAGTTACCGCAGTCAAAATGCTTGTGGGAGATCAGTCTCCTTATTACTACTCCGTGGCCTCAGCTCCCCACTCACATGATTTGCGTGGATAGGAGATGCCACGACTCCGCTTTATCCTAGTGCCTGGTTCTGGGACCCATCGACCTCCCTGTATTTCCTATAGTCTCATATACAGGAGCTATGCTTGGGCAGCTTTAAATAATATTTTTTTAGTAATGTCAATCCGATACATGTAAACTAATTAAACGTCGTCGTATTACTTGACGCTCTTAAGGTGAGGGGAGATTCTGCCCTAATGTCACAAAGTGTCACATAGGAGGGGGGTCGCAAAGGTTTTGTAACGCGTGACGCTTTTCTGTTCAAAAAATAAAATTTAAATCCGTGGCTATACATTACAGACAAATATTAATATGTACGTCGTTACAGATTTAATAAAATCCACTGAGAAGGGCCACCATTGTGTGCCGAAACGTTTGAAACAATTTAATTTGTATTCAATTT
>JAUMHM010000016.1:44211731-44229196 GCA_032362435.1 Melikaiella ostensackeni | reverse complement strand
GAGCTACAAGACGTCTTTGAAATTCTTCCAAATTATTCTGTAACTCAAATTTAAAAATTGCCTGAGAGCTTACCATCTCACGCTTGCAGCTGTCTCTTCTGAATGCTTTTGGTGAGACAAATACTTTATCCATATTTTTAAACAAACTACTTTTAAAGCAATTGTTGTTCCGGAAGTAATAAATTGACATATATGCATAAAAAACTGTCTTTTATTTCTATATTTTTTTACAAAATATGGTGCCGGTTCCAAGGCAGGGTCCTATTATAAATAAAATAGAATACCCGAAATGTAGGTGCATGAATAATAGAAATACACTTGAAAGAGAATATTAAATGTATGGCCTAGAATTGTTACATCATAAGTTTGGAATTAATATTTAATTGAAGCTATGATAATGTCAATGTCAGTGTGGAAAACTAGAAATCTCGGAAATATAAACCGGAAGGTTTATTATGGTTTAATTAAAGGATAGTGATCCATTATTCAACTGTTGAAGTATTCTAATTTAAATTTTCGTGAACTTTTTCAGAGAAATCACAGAGTGATTGGAAAGAAACAAGGATAAGTTCAACAGAGGAATATGAGGCATATCTCTTGAAACACCGAAGGGAACATCACAATCTACTGTTCAAAAATAATGAACAGGATTTTACTTGCGAAATTGAATGTAGCAACAACGAAACTTTGGAAATCAAAGAAGAAATGATCGAAATGGAATATTGCAATGACGAAACTTTAGAAATTAAGGAAGAAATTATTGACGGTATGACCTAATTTGTAACTAAAGTATCTTACACGAAACTATGAAATGAATAATTTCAAAATACATTTTGTTATATTTTCAGATCAAGAGACTGCAGGTCAAACCCGTCATGAAGAATATGAGACAAAACTGTTTACCGTAGATGTAAAAGGAACAGATAATTTGGCTACTAACATCAAACTGCCGACCCATAAGAAGCAGAGAATTCAGGAATCTGAACCAGAAAGGAAGTACAAATGCGAAAAGTGTGCGCGAAGCTATAAACATAAATATAATTTGACTCAACATAAAAAATTCGAATGCGACGTCATTCCAAAGTTCAGTTGTAAATTCTGCGGTAAACGATTTACGAAAAATTGTTACATGAATACCCATGTAGATCACGTGCATCAGAAAGCAAACTCAAACACATCGCCAACGAGGCATAAATGCGACAAATGTTCTCGAAGTTACACTTGGATAGGTTCTTTAAATCGGCATAAACGTTTAGAACATGCAGAAGTCAAACCAGTATTTATTTGCGACTATTGTGGCCACAAAACAAATCAAAAACCTAACTTGTCAAGACATATCACTTTACTGCATCTCAAAAAAATTGAGTAATGAATTCGAAATAGTATATTGTGTAACAAGTGCGAGAAGTTGACCATTACACGAGTTCACAAACCTCAAGCGAGTGGTGCGTAACTTCTCGCACGTATCACAAACGATCTTTTTTGAAAAAATTCATAAAAATCGCTACTTTCCATGACCGTAAAATGTATGCAAGGTGCCAGATTCCTTTATTATGAGATTAGCGTGCGGGAATAATCCGGCACTGGCAAACTGTGCGAAAGTACCTTATTCCCGCTCTCTAATCTCACAGTAGAGAAACGTGGCACTTTGCGCACACATTACAGACACAGAATACGGCCATTTTCAGGCATGTGTTGCAAAAAACTCTTTTCGCATTACATTAAATGCTTGTAGACCTTGAAATACTTTGTGTGAAAATCACTCCATAATGAACGGTATATTAAAGGAAGTGATCTAAGGTGTTTAAATGAAATACGCTCTTATAATAAAGAAGACTGCGTTTACTACAGCGTCCTTTCAGATCAGAAGCGTCGCAGAGACTAAACCATGGACGATTGCACTATATTACTCACTCCCTGCTGCATCATATGTTTATATTAACTTTCTGAGGTTACTTGGAACTCATTGAGACATATAGACATTTATATATACGCAGGTAGAATAGTATATTGATTAATTTATGTTCATTCTGATAATAATACTTCACATTAGTTTTTATTCATACATTGAAGCAAGTTTCTTTCATATATTAAATTCCAATTTGAAAAAACGGATTGGAATTTCATCTGCATTATTGCATTTTCCACTAATATCATACATTAATGAATGTATTCTATTCTGAGTTAATAAAGTTATCAGTTTTTTGGGAGCTAGATACTTACATTTACCTAAATATTAATTTAATATTTACTGCATGATGCTTTTGTGATTGTCCATCTTCTTAATCATAGAAGTGGTGCAGGGGTACATCCAGAAATAAAATTACAGAAATTTAATCCTGTGAAATATTCAAATAATATAAATTTTGCTTTGCAACATGCAACTCAGAAATTTTAATTTTCCATAGTAAGAAATTTCTTCGAAAATAACTACGAGAAAAGGAGAAGTTTCTGAATTTTAGAGTGATATATTTATGACGTACTATTGATCACAATACTTTAATCTTTCGTAATGAAAATTCTGTACAAATGGAATATAGTTTGATATTGGTGAGAATTAAAATCATTGAAAACTACTAATTGTAACTTTCACTTTATAATTTTCTAGATCAACAGAATTTCAAGAGTGACTCGATGAAATCAAAAAGAAGACAGGATGATGGGCCATATTCTTGTACAACAACTCACATTTCTCCCCTCAATGAGTCTCGTGCCATGACTTTAATTGAATACGAGATTGAGAAAACTTTGCAAATCAGGGAAAAAATTAGCCAAGGTATAACTGTTGCAATTAAAATGTCTTAACTAAAACTGTGAACTAAAAAGTTAAAAATTACGTTTTGTTTGAATTTCAGGTCAGGCATCAAAACAGGAACAGGAAAAAAAATACAAATGCGAAAAGTGTGCCCGAAGCTATAAATGGAGGGAAAGTTTGCGTTGTCATAAAAAATTCGAATGCGACGTCATGCCACAGTTCAAATGTAAATTCTGCGACAAACGATTTAAACAAAAACATCACATGAATTACCATATAGTTCACGTGCATCAGAAAGCAAAGACACAGAAAACGAGGCATAATTGTGACAAATGTTCTCGAAGTTACAGTGACATTTGTAAGTTATATCGCCATGAACGTTTATACCATGCAGCAGTCAAACCACAATTTTCTTGCGATATTTGTGGCCGCAAAATGAAAGAAAAGGGCAGCTTGTCCAGACATATTATTTCACAACATCTCAAGTAATAATTATTACTCTTTTTATGTATTATATTCAATACTTATATAGCTTAAATTAGTTTTTGTGCAAATCACTGGATATAATACACAATTTTACTTTTTGAAGGTTGCAAAAGAGTACATTTACTCTCCATCGATATCGAAATAATTTACATATTTTAAGTGTAGAATTTTTTATTATACGTTTTGTTTATTTAGGAAAAATATACTGTAAGGTTGTGTAACACAGGTCGTAGGGACGCCGCGTGCGAAAGAGGTGCTTTTATTTATTGAAATGGTACAAAGCTTGAAAAATTGAAAAATTTTGGTTCAAAATAATTCGTTTTTTATAACAAACTAATACACTGATGTGTACGTGTGCGGAAGGTTGGATGGTTTCCTCTAAATGATAATAATTCAAAGAATAACACATTTCTAAAAATTTCCAACTTCATGAAGTTTTTAAATAATATTTAAATAAAGATATATATCTTTTGGTAAATTGAGGTTGAACATTAATACCTCAATTAAAAGAAATCTTCATAGTATTCATAGGTAACCCTGCAGATTGCAATAAATCTTGAGCTTAATGTCTCTCTTTTAAAATTTTTCTAAAGATCGAAATGAAATTTTCTTTCTCATGAATATTTTTATGTATTAAAATGAAACACAAATAAACTTATAAATCAAAAATAGATTTCCAACTACCTTCTTTCTGGCTCATTAGAGACAAATGTACAATAAATGTACAACAAAATTTTTAAAAAGAGGGAATAAAAGGAGTCAACCATTAGTTGGAAGTCTATTTTTTATTTGTGAGTCTTTTTTTGTTCTTTTTGAGTGCATAAAAATATTCATCAGAAAGTAGATTTAATTTCGATCTTTAAAAAAATTTGTTCGATTACTCCTCATTTGATCTGTACCATTTATTATATATACGTACAGTATAATAATATAATATTATATGCATAAGGAATGTATTCTATTCTGAGTTAATAAAATAATCATTTTTCTGAGATGCAGATATATTATTTTACCTTAATGTTAATTTAATATTTACTGCATGATATTGTGATTATCCATCTTCTGAATCATGTAAGTAGTGCAGGCGTACACCTATAGAAGTAAAATTACAATAACATTACAATAAAAAAACATACTCTCATCACACGAATTACACAAAAAGACAGTGCAAGTCAGGGCGAGTGGATTTGAGTCACGAATTGGCGCGAAATGACGGCACGGCGCAACTGCGCTTGCGTCATACGTACGAATGCTGATAATGGCAGATCTGAGACAGAGTGCCAAATGTTTTAAAGACTCACGTTATTTTCTACTAACAGCGTCTTTAAACACGACGAATATTTAACATTACACGACGCATCTTATTCGGATTCTAATCTTAACTATACACAGTTATACATTTTAATTGGGATTTACTACATAAGGTCCCTTTTACAAAAGGTACTTCATTGAAACGAATCAAACTAATATCTATATCACATTTATTATTATTAGTTCATAAAACATTTATTCATAGATATAGGAATGATCTGATCCAGTAACCACAACCTAACAGTTTAGACAGGGTACCTGTATTCGAGCAGTAGTTATTAGTACCGTAATACTCTGAAATGTAATACAATACTCTTTATAAAAATTATTTCTCCATTTTTCTCCGTGTAAGCAACAGAATGGCTGCACTTGTCATCTCTTCTGTTGCAACTAGGGACTTTGATACAGTTATTCAAGAAAGAATTTTCTTCATTACTGAGTAATAACTTAATAAGATTACAAAATTTCTTTAGATTCTTTAAATAATTTATATGTTAAATTGAAGCATGAAAAATAATTGACGTTTTTTATGTCAGAGTCCATAAGAAATTATTAACCGTGGAGCACCCTCTAAATATTATTTTTGACTTATATAAAATGTTATTGCAAATATTAAAAAATCAAAAGTTGGTCATATTGGGCTACCCTGTGACGCTATTTATTTTTTTCAGAGAAATCAAAGAGTAATTGGAAAAAAATAGATCAACGGGAAAATATAAAGCATATCTTTTAAAACATCAGAGGTAACATCACAAATTGCTGTTTAAAAATAATAAAAAGGATTTTACTTGCGAAATTGAATGTAGCAATGACAAAACTTTGGAAATCAGGGAAGAAATTATTAAAATTGAATATTGCAATCAGAGCCCGAAACGGTCTGGATAATTCTAAAGAATACCTTCAACTCAAATAAAAATAATATTTATTATTAATATACAGTAAGAATTTTGCAAAATATCATGACCTATCGAAGTCAGACCGACTTTCTCATCAGATAGTCTAAAAACTGAAAGACTAAGAAATTTAGTAAGAAATTGTCGCAAAAATAACAATGACATACGTCGGAAGTCATTTGAAAAATGTCAAACAAAAGATTGTTATAAAAAATCATAGTTTGAGTGCTCTGCAGTCGAAAAAAGCATATAAATCTATGTGTTATTGAAAAAAGTTAAAAACGTAGAGACGGTATTAGAAACGAACATAGTTATTTTAGAGATGGGGAAGAACGCGATTAAAATTAAAATAACTTAGGAAGCCAGAGTTTAAATAGTCCGTGTTCATATGTTATTTTAATGTTAATCGCATCTTTTAACTGTCTCTAACATTAATATATTCCGGTTTTAAGGCTACCTGATGAGGGAGTCGATTTGACCACAAAACGTCATGAAACTTTGAAACTAAATTCGTCTGGATGAGGTCGTAACAAAAGAGGTTCTTCCTTTATTAATACCATTTATTATTAATTATTATCGTAATTTAATTCATATCAACTTATTCACTAATGAATTAATTTACTGGAACTTTATATACTGTTTATTAATTAATGTTAATTAATGTTCAATTATTCGACGCATGCTAAAAAGACTCGAATTTCTCCGACGTATTCGGCCGTATATTTTCTAATTCGCAAAGTTACGGTCTACTTTCTCGAATTAATGGCACTTCAACCAAAATTTGGTTGAATTAACTAAATGAATGCATTACTATATGGTCAACCAAAGGTTTGTTTGATTCAACCAAATTTCAGTGTACATTCACGAAAAAAGTTTTTTGATTCAGTAAAACTTTTTTTCTGTCTTACGAAATAATTCTCGAGAATATGTGAGTTAACGGTCTTTTGCGATAATTATGCAATAATTATTTTTTAATAGTATTAATAATTTTTAAAACTGGTTCGCATAATTAAGTGTATTTTTCTTTTACGTTTTTATTCATATAAAAAAATCATTTTTCCACCTTTTGAGTTGAACGGTGTTCTTCCAAAACATAGCAGTATGGGTTTATACTTTTAATTGAGTCAAGGTTCAGTACATAATCTATTATTTGTGTTCGTCCTATCTTTCTTTTTGTCGTAAAAATCGAATGTCCCTTGGAAATAGGAAACAAAGGATTTAAATTTATAAAATATTTATTAAATTCCATTAGTTAGTGTAATGTGATTGTGTATGAAATGTACAAGAAGACCAGCTAGTGGGCCATATTCTTAAACAACTACTCACGTTTCTTCTGTCAAGAAGTCTGGTGCGAAGACTAGTTGAATACGACATTGACGAAACTTTGGAAATCAAGAAAGAGCTTATTCAAGGTAAAATTATTGCAATTGAAATATCTTAACTAAAACTATGAAATAATGAATTGAAAATTACATGTGGTTAAAATTGCAGATCAGGAGACTTCTTCGAAAGACAGAAACGTGATTAAAAATATGAGTCAAAATTGTGTACCGCAGAGATAAGAGAAGATGATATTTTAGTTAGTTTTTAATTGTTTGAATGCGGCGTCATGATACAGTTCAGATGCAATTTTTGCGACAAAAAATTTTAATATAAAAGGTACATGAATAGCCATATAGTTCGCGTGCATCAAAAAGCAAAAACAAACACATTGCAAACGAGGCATAAATGCGACAAATGTTCTAGAAGTTAAACTTGGGCAAAAGCTTTAACTCGTCATAAACGTATAGAACATGCAGGAGTCACACCACAATTTATTTGCGACTATTGTGGCCACAAACCAAATTGAGAAGATAGCTTGTCAAGACATTACTATGAAAAAAAAAACATTGAAATCAAATCATACCTTCTCGAATTAAGTTACACGTTAATTTCTTTAAATCAGCATAAACGTTTAGAACATTTAACAGTCAAACTTATCAAGATATATTATTCTACACCATCCCAAAAGTATTAGAAACAGAATTACTAAAATAAAAGCGTGTGAATTACTTAAATTTTATGAAATTGCAACATGCAAACTACACATCCTATTTTCCCATGTAACGTTCGCCTTGTAATTTTCAAGATGAACAGAATGCCAAGAGTGAATCGATAAAAACAACAGAAACACCTAGTGGTTGGCAAAAACGAGAAGTCCCTGCGCGTGAAATATGTACTAGATTATGACAATCTTCGAGGAATTGTAGATAATTTTTACACTATAAGAGTAATATGTGATCACTTAATTAGCGACAAGACAACCTTAGTGTACCAGATGTTGCACCGGGTCTTTACAATAAAAATCTACAGGAAGTTTTCTAGGAATTGATGTCCAGGGTCACCAAAGTTGATCCCAAATTTAGTTTAGATGGTTCCCGTGCATCAGGTATCGCATCACGCCTTTAGAATAAATTTCTACAGGAAGTCTCCTAGGAAATGATAACAGGAATCACCGAAATTGACTTCAAGTTAAGTCTGGATGGTTCCTTTGTATTAGGTGTCGCATCAGGTGTTCAAAATATAATTCTTGTGGGAGTCTCCTGGAAATTGTTACTAGATTCACCAAAATTGAATCCAAATTTACTGCAGATAGTTCCCGTGTATTAGGTGTTGCTGCAGGTGTTCAAAATAAAATTCTACTGCTAGTACTGCAAATTGAGTCAAGGTTCATTACATGATCTGCTCTTTATGTTCGCCCTATCTTTTTGTTGGTGAAAAATCGAACCTCTTTTAGAAATAGGAAACGAAAGATTGAAATTTATAAAGTATTTATTTACTGCCTTCAGGCAGTGTAATGTGATTGTATATGGGTTAATAATTAAATCTATTTTTGCTAGAGGATAAGGATTTCAATTATCTAAACTTACTAATTGTAACTGTCACCTTATAATTGTCTAGATCAACAGACCAAGAGTTACTCGAGGAAATCAACAGGAAGCCAGGATGGTGGGCCATATTCTCGTACAACTGCTCGCATTTCTTCTGTCAATAAGTCTGGTACCAAGACTTTAGTTGAACGCGGTATTGACGAAACTTTGGAAATCAAGGAAGAGCATATTCAAGGTATGACTATTGCAATTATAATACCTTAACTAAAACTAGGGCCTAAAATTGTAACATTATAAGTTTAAATGAAGGTACAAATTTAGACATAATAATGCCAATTTTTTTTTAAAACCCTGTAAAATCGTTGAAATATAAACCGTAAGGGTTACATATGATGTTTATTTTTAGGAAAATGATCAATCATTCCACTATTGAAAACTTCTAGTTTTAGATTTTTGTGATTTTTTTCAGAGAAATCAATGAGTGATTGGATGAGAACAAGAATAAGGTCAGCAGCAGAATATAAGGCATATTTTTTAAAACAGCGCAATCTACTGTTTGAAAAAAATGAAAAGGATTGTACTTGCGAAGCTCAATATAGCACTAACGAAGCTTTGGAAATCAAGGACGAAATTATTGAAATTGAATATTGCAACGACGAAACCTTGGAAGTTAAGGAAGAAATTATCGAAGGTATGACCAAATTTGTAATTAAAATATCTCATATAACACTATTAGATAACAAATTGCAAATTACATTTTGTTAAATTTTCAGATCAATATACTTCGTCGAAAGAAGTTACAGGCCAGAAAAGTGATAAAAATTATGAGTTAAAATGGCGTACCGCAGAGGTAAGGGAAGATGATATTTTAGTTGTTAATAATGTTCCAAACCAAATGGAGCAGAACTTTCAGGAATCAAAAAAGGAACCCGAAACAAAATACAAATGCGAAAGGTGTGCTCGAACCTACAAATATAAGCAGGATTTGACTAGACATACAAAATTTGAATGCGGCGTCATGCCACAGTTCAGATGTATATTCTGCAACAAAAAGTTTTCGCATAAAAGATACATGAATAACCATGTAGTTCGCGTGCATCAAAAAGAAAACTCAAAGACACCGCAAACGAGGCATGAATGCGACGAATGTTCTCGAAGTTACACTTGGGCAAGAGGTTTAATGCGTCATAAACGTATAGAACATGCAGGAGTCAAACCACAATTTATTTGCGACCATTGTGGCCACGCAACAAATTGGAAAGATAGCTTGTCAAGACACATTACTTCACGCCACTTACAAACATCGAAATCAAAGCATACCTACTCGAATTAAGTTTCATGTTAGTTTCTTTAAATCGACATAAATGTTCAGAACATGCAACAGTCAAACTTGTCGAGACATATTATTTTACATCATCCCATAAGTATTTCGTAATAAATTGAAAAAACTGTTTCCCCATTACATAAAGTGATTAAATGCTTGCATCATATTCTTAAATCACTTTTGGTGAAAATCACTCCATAATACTCTATTTTACACTTGGAACGTTTAGAACGATTTAATTCACTCTCCGCCGATGTCGATATAAATTATTTTCTTAAATAAAGAATTAATGAATCATGTTTTGTTCATTAGGAAAAGAGTAGCTAAAAGAGGGTATGGATTGTTTAAAATTCTCTTTTTCATTTACTGGCAAGTGTTAACTACTCGCAATCATGATATTGAGAAAAGTTGCGGAGCAGCCGGTAATGCAGCACAGTCGCTTTCACAGAAAGCTGCATAATTGTAAATGACTGAGCTTATCTTCTATATAAAATTCAATATCAAAATAATAAGTGAAGTTTGTTAACGTTTGCATAAGATACGTTATTGCTGTTCTATACGTAAGCGAGTAATACGTTATTTCATCTGTATGATTTATTATTTACTGTAAAAAATTGTTGCATTTCCTGCTATAATATTATATACTAAGAAACGTATTCTATTCTGAAACTATAAAATAATAATTCTTCTAATATTAAGATACTTTATTCTGACTTGATATTAATTTAATTTTTACTGCTTGATGCTTTTGTGATCGTTCATCTTCTCAATCATGTAAATAGTGCAGAGGTTCATTTAGAAATAAAATTACAGAAATATAAGCGTGTGCATTATTTAAATTTTATAAGTTTGCATACTTCAAATTACACATTTTATTTTTCCCTAACAAGAAAGTTTACCGAAACCAACTACGAGAAAACGAGAAGTTTCTAGACCTAAAATATAGTATGTATTAAATTATGACAGACGGCAATTTTTAAACCGATGTATTTATGACATTTTTTAAATCTCGACACTACAATCACTTATAATGTAAATTTGTGTTCAAATATAAAGTTATTACTGTTCTTTGAGTCAAGGTTCAATGCACGGTCTATCTACATGGTCCATCTCAACCCTACAACCATTTATAATGTAAATGTATATTCAAATATAATTTTATTATTTCTGTTAACTGAGTCAAGGTTCACTGCATGGTCTATTTTTTGTGCTCGTTCTAGCTTTTATTTGTGAAAGATACAATCTCCTTTAAAAAATAGGAAACGAAAGATTAAAATTTATAAAATAATTCTTTAAAGCTATTAGTTAATGTACTTGTGTATAGGTTACTTAATAAATCTGTGTCTGCCAGAGGCTGAGGATTTCAATTATCTAAAATTACTAATTGCAATTTTCACCTTATAATTTTCTAGATCAACAGAATTTCAAGATTGAGTCGGAAAAATCAACAGAAAGACAGACATATGGTATGTCATATTTCTGTGCAACTACTCACATTTGTTCTGGCAAGAAGTCTGGTATCAAGACTTTAATTGAATACGATATTGACGAAAGCTTGGAAATCAAGGAAGAAATTACCCAAGGTATGACTATTGCAATTAAAGTATTTTAAATAAACTTACGAAATAACAAATTGAAAATTACATTTTGTTTCATTTTCAGATCAAGATACTTCCTCGAAAAAACTTACATGCCAGAACCGTGTTAAAAAATATGAGTCAAAATTGTGTACTGCAGGTATAAGAGAAGATAATATTTTAGTTGTTAATAAAGTTCCAAACCAAAAGAAGCAGAACATTCTGGAATCAAAAAAGGAACCGGAAACAAAATACAAATGCGAAAAGTGTGCTCGAACTTATAAATACAAAAGTGCTTTGACAAGACATTCAAAATTCCAATGCGGCGTCATGCCACAGTTCAGATGTCAATTCTGCGAAAAACGATTTAAACATAAAAGTGGCATGAATAGCCATATAGTTCGCTTGCATCAGGAAGCAAACCCAAAGACATTGAAAAGAAGGCATAATTGCGACAAATGTTCTCGAAGTTACAGTGACATATCTATGTTATATCAGCATAAACGTTTATACCATGCAGCAGTCCAACCACAATTTACTTGCGATTTTTGCGGACATAAAACAAATATGAAAAGTAGCTTGTCAAAACACATTACTGCACGACACTTACACATACCGAGATCAAAGCATATCCACTCGAACTAAGATACATATTAGTTCCTTCAAATCGACATAAACCTTCAGAACGTGCAACAGTCAAACCACAATTTATTTGCGACTCTTGTCTCTACAAAGCGAATAAAAAATTCAATTTATTGAGGCACATTATTTGACACCATCTCGAAAGTTTTCCGTAATAAATTGAAAAATTAAAATATTATATTATGTTTGTATATCCTTAAATTATGTTTGGTGAAAATCACTCCATAATACTCAGTTCTAATTTTTGAATGTTTCAGAAAGCATGAATTTACTATCCATCGATATCGACATAAATTATTTTCTTGAATATATAATTTGTCTTCATACGTTTTGTTCATTCGGAAAAAAGTAGGTTAAAGATGGTAAACCTTTTTTTTAAAATGCTTGTATACCTTACATCACTTTTGGTGAAAATCACTCCATAATACTCTATTGCAATAACGAATGTCGAAAAACTTGGAATAATTAGGTATTTCCAGTTGCGACCGTTTAACTCTTATCATGAATATTTTGTTTGGGTGTGTCAAAAATAAGCAAAGTTAGGTAACATCTATATCAAATACTTTATTTCTATAGAATACAGTAGCGAGTGATACGTTATTTGATATTGTTGCATTTTTTACTATAATATTATACATTCACGAATGTATTATACTCTCAGACAATAAAATAATCATTTTTCTAAGATTTAGATACTTCTTTTTAGCATAATATATTAATTTATTATTTACTACATTATGCTCATGTAATTGTCCATCTTCTTAATCATAGAAATGGTGCAGGGCTTAATCTAGAAATAAACTTACAGAAATATAAGCGTATGAATAATTTAAATAATATGGAATTGCAGCATGCAAATTATAAATTTAATTTTTTCACGGCAAAAAAGTTCTTGGGGAACATCTACGAGAAACCCAGAAGGTTTTGGGCATTAAATATTGAATGATGCCAGGTAGCATGTTTTAAAGTGATGTATTTATGAAAATCTTTTAATGCCAATACAACATTCTTTTATGAGGTAAATTTTGTCCAAATGGAATATAGTCTGTTATGGGTTATTACTGTTAATTGAATTAGGATTTACTGCATGATCTCTTTTTTTGGGTGGAGAAGGATTTCAATTATCTAAAATTACTAACTGTAACTGTCACCTTATAATTTTCTAGATCAACAGACCGAAAGTGAGTCAAAGAAATCAACAAGAAGATCAGCTAGTGGACCATATTCTTGTACAACTACTCACATTTCTTCTGGCAATAATTCTTGTGCCAAGACTCTAATTGAATACGACAATAACGACCCTTTGGAAATCAAGAATGAAATCATCCAAGGTACGCTTAGATTTGTAATTAACTAAAACTGTTTTTTTTTAAATTGCGAATTACATTTTGTTAAATTTTCAGATGAAGGAACAGTTACAGACCAATTTCCTTATAAAAAATATAAGCCAAAACTGTGTACCGTTTATATAAAAGACGCTGATATTCTGGATAATCTGGCATCAAAACAGGAACCGGAAAAGAAATACAAGTGCGAAAGGTGTGCCCGCAGCTATAAATCGAAAAAGAATTTGAATCAACATCTAAAATACGTATGTGAAGTCATCGTTAGTCCACAGTTTAGGTGTAAATTCTGTGACAAACGATTTAAAGGGAAAAGTCACATGAATACGCATATAGTTCGCGTGCATCAGAAAACAAACTCAAAGACATCGCAAACGAGACATAACTGCGACAAATGTCCTCGAACTTACAAGTGGCCACATGCTTTATATCGCCATAAACGGTTATACCATGCAGCAGTCAAACCAGAATTTACTTGCGATTTTTGCGGACATAAAACGAATGTAAAAAGTAGCTTGTCAAAGCACATTTCTTCACGCCACTTACAGATATCAAAATCCAGGCATACCTAAAAGCTAAAAATGTTCTTGAATTATGTTACACTTGGTTCGTTTCTTTAAACTGACATAAACGTTCAGAACGTGCATCAGTCAAAGTACAATTTATTTGTGATTCTTGTGGTTGCAAAACGAATAAAAAATTTAACTTGTCAAAACATATTATTTGACATCATCTCCAAAGTATCCCGTAATAAATTGAAACAACTCTTTTTTCATTACATTAAATGATTAAATGCTTGTATATCTTTGAACTACTTTTGGTGAAAATTAGTGCTGCATTCCGATACGAGAATTTTAAATATTTCGATCGGTCTCGGTCGTTTTCGAAACATATTCTGAAGCCAACTTCTCGTGCATTCATTTTTTCCCAACCATATCGTCTCATGTCCATCTTCCGATCAATTTCAAACGATACTATCGAAACTGTCCTAATAAAAGTGACTTTGTAGAGTTTCGTAAAAATTAATTAATTTCGAATTTTTAAACATTCTAATAAAGCAAACTTTTTCCATTTTCTAATTAAATTTACCTACGAACTGAACAAAATTATATTAAAACAATATTCATAATCTCACTTAAAGCATCTACGATGCAAAAATTCCGCCAAGTAAAAAATTAGCAGTTGAATCAACATAGAAATTGATTGAAATTGAAATCATTAAAATGAAAGTTTGCCAATAAATTCTGAATGATATCTAAATATTAATATTTAATTAAATGAAAAAAAAAACAGAAACTTTGAGAGCGCAATAAAAGGGAAAAAGCTTTAAACTTGGCGAAATAATTATTATAAAAAAAAGAAAATCTTTCCAAGTTTTAGGTTTCTCCCCTTTAATACACTCTCAAAGTTTCTGTAACTTTTACAATTTAATAAAATTGAAAATTTGGATATCTTTTAGAATTATTTAACAAACTTTGATTTCAATTTTTTAAATTTCAATTTCAATCAATTTTTATGTTGATTCAACTTATAACTTTTTTCTTGGCGAATGTTTTCGCATCGTAGATGTTTTTGGTGAGATTTCACTTCTTTTTAAATAAAAATTGTCATTGAATAAAATACTATCTTCAAATTAATGAGAATATTCAATGCTCAACTTAATATAGTGTATATAATTTTGTAACGATCGATTTGAAAGTGTAAGCTGTTGCGGTGGATAATTACCAAAAAAGTCATTTTTTTGCATAAAATATAGAAAATATCAAAAAATAATTGAACAAATCAAAAGTTCCTAAAAAATGTATCGTTCTAAAGTATAGATAGTAGGCGTGGCTTATTACTCAGGAACCGATTTTTTTGCGCTCAGTGTACAAAATATCGAAGAATTATTGATGAATCGAAATTTCCTGAAAATTGTGTCGAGAAATTTATCCAACAGAATTTTACTGAACTTTTAGTACCAATCGGTTAAATAGCGTAAGCTAAAGGTATAAGTGCATCTCTGAATGCTATATTTGCTTCTTCCAGGTAAAAATTATAAAGGCTTGCAACTAATAATTGTAAAAATTCAATTGAAAAAAGTAGAAGAACTGTTATCGCATTTTAGATACAGAATTAAGTGTGCGTTGCTTAGCGCCGGTTTACGGTATTAAAAAATAGCATTACTGAATTATTGTTTCAGAATTTTTTCCTCAGACGGTTTTCGAATATTTTTTACATAAAATTTTAAAAATCGTGGCAGTGCTTTTTCTAAATCAGTTTTTCCATTTTCGATCTTTGGATTTTAAATATGAGAGGCTTTTTTTTATTCAAAGCTGAGTAAAAATTATTATGAAATTATGTTCTAAAACGAGAGCTGTATAACCTCTAGCGATTTTTGTATATTTGAAGAAGCCCTTCTATCAGAAAGAGTTGCTAAAACATTATTTTACTCACCAGTTAATGACAGGTTGTGATTAAATGATGTTTGCATAATTTAAAAAAATTTTAAAAGTGAAAGTTTCAAATATTGAAAAGTTTTTTGCATTTGCATTTGTTTGATATAAAAAATACTTCTATGACATCCTGAAGCAATATCCAATCAATATTATTTATCTTCAAGAACTTTTCAGTTAAAGTAGGTTGAGGCTCATCATGTATATTTATAATATTTCCGTTTTTATTCCAAAAATATAAAATACAAATATGCAGATATGCGCAATTTTCTATAGAAAAATAAATTTAAATTACATTGGTATTCTTAATATTTTTATAATAGGCAAAAACTTGTCATAAAATATATTGAATACCATAAAACAGGGCTGACCGGAACACGCCGAAGAAACCGGGCCACTCCTAATTTTATATTTTATAATTCGATTTCTTTTTTCTGCATAAAAATCTAAGAGATTTTCCATTGTTTTCTATAAAATAGATGTCCGCCTTGATTTTAGAGGTTGTTTGTCTCACTTTTGTGAGAAAGTTTTGATAAAAATATATTTATATAAGGCTGCAATTTTCAGTATTTTGGTTCAGTTGAGTAAAAAACTCTTGCTAAACTTTGGTTGAAAATGTTTTTGGATCTTTGTCACCTATCCATTTGGACATCATCTTATTAAAATTATCCAAAATTTTATGCAAGTTTAGATACTTTGTTTTGGCTGTAGAATGATTTTGATAAAAAGTTCCGAATTTTTAGGGGAAAGCGGGACATGGTCAGAAATAATAATTCCCGAATTCGGATCGTCCCGTTTGATTAAATACTCCGATGAGCAGTTGCGAAATGCTATTCACAGAAATGTTTCCTAATATCGCCAGCATTATTTTGTAATTTTGTGTCGTTATACTTACAAGTTTAAATGTGAAGCCACACATATAAGGTTATGCTTTTTCTGAAAATAAACACGTATTTTTATGTTGTTACTCATCATATTTGTTTAATTTACTCTACTTTAGCGACAGACGCTTTTAATTTACAATAATTGCTACTTGGTATCACAGAATAGATATTTTTGCCTTTTTATTGAAAGCGGACGACTAGTTGCTTATCACTAAATTAAATATTATAACTTCAGGATGCGAAGCAGGAAGAGTTGGACATTATACATGCAAAACATTAATATCTAATATTGATTCCTTCCAGTAATTTATTGAAAAAACCTTAAAAAATGTCCCGCTTAGCCCCACCTTACGACACACTAAAACTCAGTTTTTTGTATTTAATTTGGAAATTACAGTTTTTTTGTAAAAATATCTAGTAAAAAAACGATTGAGTGAACGAGATTCGAGAATCTCGTTACGATCGATCGTTCTGTTGAGAATCTCGATCGAATGAGACGAGACTATATCAGAGTATCGTATGGCAAACCAAGATTAAGTAAATTCTCGATTGATTCTCGTATCGTCTCGCTCGAATGTTGCACTAGTGAAAATCACTTCATAATATTCGATTTTACTTTTTGAACGTTTAGAAAGAGTGAACTTACTCTCCATCGTTATGATATAAATCATTTTCCTCAATATATAATTTGTTATTATACGTTTTGTTTATTTGGAGAAAAGTAGGTAAGGAGGTTATGGATTGATTTAAGTTTTCTTGTTCATTTACTGGCAAGTGTTAACTACTCGCAATCATGATACAGTCCAGGCATTACGTCGGAAAAATGAGTAAAATTCCCGAAAAAATCCGGTGTGCAATTTTTTTGAAAAAAACGTTTTATTAAGGAGTCCTATTTGGCATACTAAAAATGCTGCAAGGACTACGGGGGGGGGAACTCGGTTTTTT
>JAUMHM010000016.1:44199483-44211631 GCA_032362435.1 Melikaiella ostensackeni | reverse complement strand
GCAAGTTGGTATAATCATAAAAAATACGAATGCGACGTCATACCACAGTTCAGCTGTGAGCTCTGCGGCAAAAAATTTAAACTAAAAAGAACCATGTATCGCCACGTGCGTAACGTACATCTTAAAACGAAGTTACAGACATCGCAAACTAGACATAATTGTGACAAATGTTCTCGAAGTTATAGTTGGTTAAATGATTTAAATCGACATAAACGTTCAGAACACGCAGCAGTCAAACCACAATTTACTTGCGACATTTGCAATCACAAAACTAACCGCAAATCCAACTTGTCAACTCATATTATTTCAAAACATCTCCATAAGTGATAACTATTACGTTCTCGAAACTTTAATGCTTCTGAAATTTTCTATAATAATTGAAGAAATACTTTTTTGCATCAAATTGATTGCTTGTATGTATAATGTGCACCATGAATTACTTTTTGTGAAAATCAATACTTCATACTCAAGTTTACTTTCTCAAGGTTCAGAAACAGTCTCTGTATCGATATAGACATAAATTAGTTTTTTTGAATGTAGAATTTGTTATTATACATTTACTTTATTCGAATAAATGTAGTTATAAGAATGTATGGATACTATTTACCATTTTCTTTTTGATTTACTGACAAGTGTACTATGTTCAATTATCAGTTGATGTGGACACTGAACTTGTTTCGGCGATTTTAATGAAGAAATAAAATAATACTATTATGTGAGCAATTTTTTTATTTTTAAATTATTTCAGAATCAACCAGCATGATTCTTTTGTGGTCCCTTCCTTCCTCAATGTGAAAAATATGGTACTCCTGCAAACATCATACGATAAAAAATTTCGAGACAAATTATGATGTAATGTGATTGAGCATGGGTTATTAATTAAATCTAATTACTAGTTAAATATTTCACTCTATATTCTCATAGATGAAGAGAGTGCTTCAAGTAGAACCAAGAATTTCGAGCACGACTCAAAGAAATCAACAGAAAGACCAGATGGTCGACAGCATTCTGCTGTTCATTGCGGTGACATTTTGGAATTAAAAACTGATTTTTTGAAACGCAAGGCGGAAGAGCACAACCTTCTCTCCGAAAGAAATCATTTGGACGAAAAATGTTTAACTACTGAAATTTATTTTGCTAATAATTCTGATGACAAGTCTTAAACTTGCCTAATTGAAAACGATAATGACGAAACTTTGGGAATAAAGGATGAAATCATCCATGGTATGACTAGATTCTTGATTAATTTATCTTGTCAAAAACTATGAAATGAAAATTTGCACATAACATTTTGTTGAATTTGCAGATCAAGAGATATTTACAGGCTGGAAATGTGATAAAACATATGTGTCAAAATTGTGTACGGTAGATATGAGAAAAGCTGATACTTTGACTGTTTACAAAGAGTGAAATCAAAAGAAGCAGAAAATTCGAGAATCAGCATATGAACCAGAAAAGAAATACAAATGTGAGAAGTGCGCTCGAGCCTATAAACAAAAATTTCATTTGACTCGTCACGGAAAATTCCAATGTGGCGTCATGCCACAGTTCAGATGTAAATTCTGCGGCAAACAATTAACACTGAAAAGAAACACGAGTCGCCACTTGGATGACGTACACCTTGAAAAACATACAGACATCGCAAATGAGGCATAATTGCGACAAATGTTCTCGAAGTTACACTTAGCTGAAAAGTTTAAATCAACATGAGCTTTCAAAACACGCAGCAGTCAAACCACAATTTACTCGCGACATTTGCAATCACAAAACTAACTGCAAATCCAAGTTGTCAACTCATATCATCTCAAAACATTTCCATTAGAAATAATCATTATGTACTTGAAACTTTAATGCTTTGCAAATTTTTCATAGTAATTGAAAAAAATTTTCTTTGCATTTAACTAATTGCTTGTATAATGTGTATCTTCAATTACTTTTTGTTAAAATCGCTACATGATGCTCAAATTTACTTTTTCAAGGTTCAGAAACAGTCTCTGTATCGATACCGACATAAATTACATTTATAAAATGTACAGTTTATTATTAAATGTTTACTTTCTTTTCAAAAAACACATACCAGTATGAAAATCTATAGGAAATGTTTAGCATTTTCTTTTAGATTTACTAGCAAGTGTATTATACTCAAATATCAATTGATATAAGCACTGAACAAATTTTCATATGTTTATTTGAGAAATCAAGTAATGCTTCTGTGTAGGCACTTTCTTCATTTTTAAATTTATTCAAGATTAACCTGCATGATATTTTTCTGGTTCATACCTCCGTTAATGTAAAAAATAGGGTACACCTATGAACATATAATACGATTCAAATTTGTTAGAAAAATTGCAATGTAATGTGATTGTGCATGGGTTATTAATTAAATCTATATCTGCTACACTATAAAAATCAAAGTCATTGAAAATAACTGATCGAATCTTTCACTTATTATTTTTATAGATCAACAGAGTGCTTCAAGTAACGCCAAGAATTTCAAGAATCACTCGGAGAAATCAACAGAAAGTCCAGATGGTGAACCACATTCTGCTGCTAATTGCGGTGAATATTCGGAATTTAGAACTGTTTTTCTGAAACACGAGAGGGAAGAGTACAATATCCTTTATGAAAGACATCAGATAGACGAAAAATGTATAACAGGTGAAATTTCTTCTGACAATGACAAGTCTTTGGAAATAAAGGAAGAAATCATCTATGGTATGACTACATTCGTGAAAAATTTTCTCATCTAAAACTATGCAGTAAAAAATCGCAAATTACATTTTTTCAAATTTCCAGATCAGGAGACAGTTGCAGGCCAGAAACATGATAAAAGATATGAGTCAAAATTGTGTACCGCAGACATGAGAAAAGCTGATGTTTTGACTGTTAGCAAAGTGCGGAATCAAAAGAAGCAGAAAATTAAGGAATCAACACATGAACCGGAAAAGAAATACAAATGCGAAAAGTGTGCACGAAGCTATATCCGAAAAGCGAGTTTGTATAATCATAAAAAATACGAATGCGACGTCATACCACAGTTCAGCTGTGAATTCTGTGGCAAAAAATTTAAACTAAAAAAAACCATGTGTCGCCACGTGCGTAACGTACATCTTAAAACAAACTTACAGACATCGCAAACTAGGCATAATTGTGACAAATGTTCTCGAAGTTATAGTTGGCTAAATGATTTAAATCGACATAAACGTTCAGAACACGCAGCAGTCAAACCACAATTTACTTGCGACATTTGTAATCACAAAACTAGCCGCAAATCCAACTTGTCAACCCATATTACTTCGAAACATCATAAATAGTAATATTCATTACGTACGCAAAACTTCAATTGTTTAAAAAATTTTCATAATAGTTAAAGAAACACTTTTTTTTATTATATTAAATGCTTGTATAATGTATGCCTTGAGGTATTATTGTCAAGGCGCGGATTTTTCTATAAATTTTTATGAAAAAAATCATATAAATTCTGGAAAGGAAACGAAGAATATTTGCCCAAACAAGTTTTTTTCACCGCACAGATTTTTCTAAAAAAATTGTAAAGTTTACATTGAGTATATGGTAAGGAGTGGTTTTTATTTAATTGAATAACTTACACTCTATGGATCTACATGAAATTCTTTTCACCTGTAGAATAAGCATCAATTAGCAAGTAGCCTTTTTGAACACAAAATTTTACCGCACAGTAATTATGAAGAATTGATTGACAAAAGTGTTGTTTTATTAAATGCGCACACTTGACAACGATATAAATTCTAGTAACTTGATGTGCGACTAATACTTCGTTGACAACTTATTCTTTTCACGTTATTTGTTTACATCGTTTACATACACTGTCACTGACTTTTAACAAATTAGGTTAGGTTTGTAGGAATATTTCCTAGAGACTCTAATCGAAACTTTTTCTCTCGGACAAAAAGAGATAGAACGCACCACAGCGTTGCCACAATTATAAAAATTGCGGATATCTTGAACTCAGCAGCTCACGTTTTGGTTTGCGCCGAAGAAGAAGTTTACTTTTGTAAGGTTCAGAAACAGTCTTTTCTTTGATATCGAGATAAAATACTTTTGTCAAATGTATAATTTGTGATTATAGATGTACTTTATTCTAAAAAAATGTCGTTACAAGAATGTAAACATACTATTTACCATATTCTCCTTAATTTACTAGCAAGCCTATTATACTCAATCATCAGTTGATATGAAAACTAAACTCTTTTCCACAATTTTACTTGAGAAATAAAATAATTTTGTTGTGTAGGCGATTTTTTATTTTTAAATTAATTCAAAATTAACCTGCCTAATCCTTTTGTGGTCCCTACCTTCCTTAATGTAAAAAATAAAGTGCCTCTACAAACTTCAATTTTTTGAGACAAATTTTAATGAAATGAAATTGGGCATCGGTTAATGATTAAATCTATATAAACATCTTTTACTTTATATTTTTGTAGATCAACAGAGTTCTTCAAGTAACACCAAGAATTTCGAGAACGACTCGAAGAATTCAACAGAAAGGCCAGTTGCTGGACCGTATTCTGCTCTTCATTGCCGTGCCATTTTGAAATTTAAAACTGTTTCCTAAAACATAAGAAATCATAATAAGAAATCATTCATGGTATGACTAGATTCGTGATTAAATTATCTTGTCTAAAACTATGAAATAAAGAATTGCATATTACATCTTGTTCAATTTTCAGATCAAGAGATATTTATAGGCCAGAAAACTGATGAAAAAAATGTGTTAAAATTGTGTACCGTAGATATGCGAAAAGCTGATCATTTGACTGTTGAGAAAGTGTTACAAATAACGCCAAGAATTTCAAGAATGATTCGAAGAAATCAACAGAGATTCCAGATGGTGAACCGCATTCTGCTCCTCATTGCGTTGACTATTTGGAATTTAGAACTGTTTGTCCGAAATACGAGAGGGAGGAGCACAATCTTCTTCCTGAAAGAAATCAGTTGAACAAAAAATTTATAGCTAGTGAAATTTCTTGTGACAATGACAAGACTTTGGAAATAAAGGAATAAATCTTCCATGGTATGACTAGATTTGTGAAAAAAATTTCTCATCTAAAGCCATGCAATAAAATTTGCAAATTACATTTTATTAAATTTCCAGATCAGGAGATAGTTGCATTCTAGAAACATGATAAAAAATATGGGTCAAAATTGTGTTCCGCAGATATGAGAAAGGATGATATTTTGACTGTTAACAAAGTGCGGAATCAAAAGAAGCAGAAAATTAAGGAATCAACACATGAACCAGAAAAGAAATACAAATGCGAAAAGTGTGCCCGCTGCTATATGCGAAAAGCAAGTTGGTATAATCATAAAAAATACGAATGCGACGTCATACCACAGTTCAGCTGTGAGCTCTGCGGCAAAAAATTAAACTAAAAAGAACCATGTATCGCCACGTGCGTAACGTACATCTTAAAACGAACTTACAGACATCGCAAACTAGACATAATTGTGACAAATGTTCTCGAAGTTATAGTTGGTTAAATGATTTAAATCGACGTAAACGTTCAGAACACGCAGCAGTCAAACCTATATAAATATATACCTATATAAATAAATAATTTGATTTCTCATCATAAATTCGAATGCGACGTCATGCCACAGTTCAATTGTAAATATTGCGGCAAAAAATTTAAACATAAACATCACGTTAGTCGCCACATAGATCAATTGCATCTTAAAACATACTTCAGTCATTGCAAGCGAGGCATAATATTGCGACAAACGTTCTCGAAGTAGCAGTTGGCCACATGATTTACAACGCCATAAACGTTTAAAGCACATAGTAATCAAAGAACAATTTACTTGCGACATTTGCAATCACAAAACTAACCGCAAATCCAACTTGTCAACTCATATTACCCCAAAATATTTCAATAAGTAATGATTATAACGTACGCGAAACGTCAGTGCTCACGAAATTTCTCACAATAGTTAAAAAGTCTTTTTTCTACATTAAATTAAATGTTTGTACATATAATTTATACCTTAATTTACTTTTCGTAAAAATCACAACATGATACACAAGTTTACTTTTTCTAGGTTCTGAAACAGTCTCTTAATCGATATCGTCATAAATTACTTTTTTGATAACGTAGAAAGTGTTTCTACTCAAATTTCAAGCTAACAAAAGTACACAAGGTATATCTATAGTATTATCATACATATTGATAGCTGTCGATAGATTATACAGAATTTTTCCACCCGGGAAATTGAACTCGATTCCACAATCTTATTTGAGAAATAAAATAAGATTTCTGTGTAACTAAAAGACGCATAAAATTCAGGAATCAACACATGAGCCCAAAAAGAAGTACAAATGCGAAAAGTGTGCTCGAAGCTATAGACAGAAAAAAGAATTGAGTAATCATCCAAAATTCGGATGCGGCGTCATGCCGCAGTTCGCATGTATATGTATAATCTGCGGCAAACGATTTAAATGGAAACGTAACATTGTTAGCCATGTGAATTGTGTACATCTTATAAAAGAAGCTTATAGACATCACAAGCAAGGCATAGTTGCGACCAATGTTCTCGAAGTTACAGTTACATACGTGGTTTAACAAAACATAAACGTTTGAACAGACAGCAGTCAAACCGTAATTTACTTGCGATATTTGCAATTACAAAACTAAACGCAAGGATTACTTGTCAAGTAATATTACTTCAAAAATATAGTAATAATTATTACCTACTCGAAACTTCAATTCTCCTTAGGAAGTTGTTCATACTAGTTGAGAAAACTCTTTTTACGTTCTCATTATTTATTATAGAAGGTTTTAGATTCATATGAATTTTAATCTATCCAGTTTTCATCAATTCTCGACGCTTGGAGGCACTTAGTCATAAAAAAACGGTTTTTATCGCGCTTCGTGCTTGGTTTATAATAAATATGTATTATATTAATTTCTAGAACTCAGCTCATGAGTTCTAAAGCAGGCAATCGGCCCATTCCTTCGAAAGTTATCATGTTCAAAGTCGACGACAACGACAGACACCGAAGTAAAATCCATTTTTTCTCAATCAGTGAGTCCGAAAACATCGAGATTTGATGAAACTCGCGAAAGACGATTTTCACATAAAACCAATACCTTTTCATTGAGGTGAAATGTAACAAGTTTTCCCTATATAAACAAAATGAACAAAAAATTTTCTAAATCGTCATCGATATGTCTTGAAAGGTCATCAAATGTTCTTCAATAGGTCAATCGATCCGTCTGAAAGACGCGAACAAAAACGTCATATACACTGTTGTATTCCCAATATTAAAGCAGTTATCCTCACGTAAAGAACATATTTTTGAAATTTATAAATCGGTATTGCTAGATACTAGATTTTGCTAGATATATTGTAGCATTCCTAATATCAACAAATTTTTTTTTATATCAAAAAATAAGCAATCCCTTGAAGCTTTATAAATCGGTACTCATATAACTGAATAGTACAGTAAAATTACGATTTCTGCTAGAAGAAATTGGTTGCAGTAATTTTTTTTATTACTGTTCGTAAGGACGTCTTAATGACATCTTGAAACCCTCCGGTCTGCAAGTGTTGTAGAATCTTTGTTATTAACATAAAACAAAAAACTGATACATTTTTCCAAGTCGTTTGTGTTTATTGTGGCTTTTTCGAAGAAATACATAAAAACGTGTAGAACAAGATTTGTAAAAAATGAAATAAGCTTTTGAACGAGCCGCCATCAAACCTTTTGTGATGAATATTTTAAAAGTTATGAATGTGTAAGATAACGATTCCGTTTTTTCTCTTACGTCTTAGGGGCAATGAATTTTCATTGTTGTAAAGACAATTTTGATCAGATTTTACTTATTATGTCCTTTAACTTTATCGTCCAAAGTATTATAAAACATCTTTTTTAGTACTTAAAATCGAAAATTGGTAGAGGGGTGGGTAAACACATTTTTAATTTAAATAATAATAGTTTTTGAAAAAAAAATGTTGGTGAGTTGGGATTTGCTGAATCACCCCAGGCATACTGATACTTCACAAAAAAATGTTAGACTTTTAGAACTTTTTTTCTATTCCTAACAACAAATTGTTGTAAACAATAATTTTTGTTTAATACTTAAACTTGTCCAAATAATCTGAGAAAATCAATTTCAATCATGTACTCAAGTAGATATCACTTATTTTTACAGAAATTTTCTATCTGCAATAGTTGCGTTGTAAAAATTATTGCTGGAACAATTTTCATGAACAATATTCCATGATAGCTCCAAATAGTAATAGACATTGTCAAAGAAAAACGAAGAACACAATGTTTAGCTCATTGTTTGGTACTGCCGTGAACGACAGATTATGGAAGCAACGAGCGAGCCGCTGCGCTTGCTTAAGTCACGGAACTCAAGACAGGCCCAATCGCCAACAGCTACTGGCTTCGAAAACCTTGCGGTTAAACAATTAACCTAATTTCGAAACCAACAAAGATTTTTTATTGTATTAGGTCCCGTTTTGTCGCTGATATTTCAGCCTTTATTTTGAGACTTATTGATTAACGTACTTTCATATACAATTATGTTACATTTCGCTCGTAGAAGATCAAAAAAAAAAATTGACATCTTCTTGAGTCTATTGTTGTATTCGATTTTCTTCAGATTTTTTCGACAAGTGTGAGTATTGAACAAGAATTATTTTTTATAACAATTTGTTGTTAAAAATAGGAAAAAGGTTTTGAAAGTCTGACTAATATTTTTTTGTGAAGTATCAGTATGCCTTAGACGATTAAGTATGTAAATGCTAACATCCCAAAATTTTGTTTTCATTAATTGTTATTGTTTAAATATCAAAAGTGTTCCCCCTAATTAGACTGTACTAAACGTGAAAAAATTGTTTTCAAATTTCTAAACGCAACAAAAAAAAACACTCATGATTGGCCGATCTAGCTGAAAATCTGATCAGATCTGAATATTAATCAAAGCTACAGTTCTTCCAATTTCGTGATTACAGCTCTTTTACTTTTCGAGATATAGCATATTTGAGAATTTACATTATTACAAACCTACCTCTATGAGAGGCAATAATGATAAAGAGTAAAATTGCTTCCTCATAGAGGGAGATTTGTAATGACGTAAATTTTTAAATCTACTTTTTTGACATATTTCGATATACCTGTAGTTCGACCCCAGGAACTCCGAAATGCAATTTTTTTTAATTTCTGCATGTGTGTGTAACTTTTTTCTGTTCAGCATTTGTGATTGGCTCCGAAGAAAGGGGTCTCGAGGCTAAAATCAGGTTTTCGAGAGAAACACATTCAAAGTTTGACCACACTTTTCCACCGTTCAATGCTTGTTTAGCGCAATTTTTAGTCGACAATCTATACTCAGGGGTTCCCTGGGTTGCTGAAACTGAATTCGAAGTCCAAATTGCCAATTTCAAAATAGTTGACCCAAAGTGGGGGACTGAAAACTCAAAAAATGTACAATACTTAGACCTTTTCAACAAGATGCTGACTAAGCGGGTTTTTTGGCTCGCTGATTTCGAATTTAAATTTGAAAATTGTTAATTTAAAAATGGCTGACTGAAACATGTAGTAGAGAATATTTTTCCCTAAAATTCAGAAAGAAAGTATTTCTTAGTTCCTTTCCAAGATTGTGTACACTGAATTCGTTTTCATAATTCAATTTACGTAATTTTTTTCGTATCACACACGTGTGAATATATTTGATCCATAGTTAGTAAAATGACATTTCTGCATTGTAAATAGTTTTTTATTATCAAATTCATATCGAAGGTAATTTCTGTTGCAGGTAAAGATCACTCTGAATTCTAGATAAAGATTACACTTTGTTTTTTTTTTTGCAAAAGTTATTTCTATTTAAGGAATGAAATAATATTTTTGTGTCGACACTGTTTTTTATTTTTATTTTCTGATTGATTCGAAATAAACTGTGCTTTTTTTGTGGTCCCTGCTTTCTTTAATCTATGAAAATATAACAGGATACAAATTTTGTAGACAATCATCAACTATAGCTTACGGCTCGATTACCTGTTATAAGGTCACTCTCACTTCTCATATAGCTTAAGTGTATGATCCTAATATTAAGTGGCTGACTGTTGGGATCGTTAAGCTATGTTTAAATTGGCCACATTATTTTTATGCATACATGAAAGAAAGTTTTTTACACATCAAATTCTAATTTTGAAAACCTATATGAATTTCATCCGTAGGCTTTATTATTTACTATAAAAAATTATTGCATTTTCTACTAATATTATGATTTACGAATGACTTCTATTATAAGTTAATGAAGTAGTCATTTTTCGAAGGTTTCTCAGAGACATTACTAATTGTAACTTTTAAGTTATAATTTTCTAGATCAACCCACCAAGAGTAAGTCGAAAAAATTGACAAGAAAACCAGGTAATGAATCATATTCTTGTACAACTACTGGTATTTCTTCTTCAAATAATTCTGGTGTCATGACTTTCATTGAAAACGACATCGATAAAACTTTTGAAATCAAGGAAGAACTCATCCCAGGTATGACTATTGCAATTAAATTATCTTCAACAAAACTGTGAAATACGAAATTGCAATTTACATTTCGTTTAATTTTCAGATCAAGAGACAGTTACAGGCCAGAAACGTAATAATAAATATGAATCAAAATTGTGAACTGTAGATATAATATGCCGAGAGTGCCGAGATTACCCTCATGATTTTCGCCTGAATCATTTTTCACGTTTTGCTTTATTCTATAAAACCGTCTCTTCATTGATATCGTCATAAATTACTTCCCCTAAATGTAGGATTTGTTATTATACGTTTCATTTATTAAAAATAATACAGTTACAATATGATATAGATCGATGACTATATTTTCTTTGTGATTTACTAGAAAGTGTTGTCAATTATCAGCTAATGGAAGTAACCCAGGTTGAAAAAATATGTATGATCTATCCATAATTTATGTATAAAGCAAAAATTGTGTACAATATGTCGAAATAAATAAATAAATAAATGAATAAATATATATAAATATTTAATATCTTATTGAGAAACATGTATTTTTCGAAGGATTATACATAATTTTCAGCCCATGCATAAACTATATCAATTATCATAATATCTATCGATAGCTATCGACAGGTTATACAGAATTTTTCCACCCGGGAAACTGAACTAGATTCCACAATTTTATTTAAGAAATGAAATAAGATTTCTATGTAGTCGCTGTTTTTTATTTTATAAAAGATTCTTAACAAACTGCATGATCCTTCTTTGATCCCTATCTTCCTTAATGTAAAAATAGGGTACTTCTCCGAATATATAATACGATACAAATTTATTAGAAAAATTGTGATGTAATGTGATTTTGCGTGGGTCAATAACTAGCTCTATATCTGCCACAGGATAACAATTAAAATTATCGAAAATTACTAATTAAATATCTTACTTTACATTTTTATAGATCCACAGGGTGCTTGAAATAACTCCAAAAATTTCAAGAACAATTCGAAGAATTCAACAAAAAGTCCAGATGGTGGACCATATTCTGCTGTTTACTCTGGTGACCTTTTCGAATTTGGAACTGTTTTTCTGGAACACGAGAGGAAAGAGCACAATCTTCTTGTCTGAAGAAATCAGTTAGGAGAAAAGTATATAACTACTAAAATTTCTTCTGAGAATGATTCTGATGCCAAGAATTTAACATGTGCAATTGAAGACGACAATGAGAAAACTTTGGAAATAAAGGAAGGAATCATCCATGGTATGGCTAGATTTGTAATTAAATATTTTTTTTTTCATCTATGAAATAGAAAATAACCAATTACACTTTGTTAAATTTTCAGATGAAGAGACAGTTACAGGGAAGAAACGTGATAAAAAATATGAGTCAAAATTGAGCAGTGTACCTATCAAAGAAAAGCTGATTGTCCTGGTAAGAAACTGCGAAAGCCAACGAAGCTGAAAATTCAGGAATCAAGAGATCAACCCGAAAAAAAATACAAATGCGAAAAGTGTGCGCGAAGCTGTACCCAGGAAAAAAATTTAACTCGTCACAAAAAGTTCGAGTGCGACCTTATGCCACAGTTCACATGTAAATTCTGCGGCAAACTATTCAAAAGGAAAAGTCACATGAATGGCCATATA
>JAUMHM010000016.1:44184183-44198172 GCA_032362435.1 Melikaiella ostensackeni | reverse complement strand
TTCAGGTTAGCCCTGAAGAAGTGAACTGCAATGTTCACGAAACGTCGGCAAGATTCGTAGTTTTGCACACGATTCAAATTTATAAAACATTCCTCTAACGCCATTAAGTAATGTATAAATGCGACTGCGGAGACTGTGCATATTAATTGTTGATCTATATGTTCTATAGGATAAGGAGTACATCATTGAAAATTACTAATTGTAACTTTTACGTTGTAATTTTCTAGGTCAACAGAGCAAGAATGAATCGAAGAAATCAACTGGAAGACTATATGGTGGACCATATTCTTCTATAATTAGTGACATATCTTCTGATAATAAATTGGTTGCCAAGACTTTAATTGAATACAACAATGACGAAACTGTGGAAATCAAGGAAGAATTCATCCAGGGTATATGACTAGATTCCTAATCAAAATATCTCACGTAAAATTGTGAAATAAAAAATCGCAAATCACATTTAGGTAAATTTTCAGATCAAGAGACTACAGGCCAAAAACAGGATGAAAGATACGAGTCAATATTCTTTACCACAGTTGAAATAGAAGATGATATTCTGGCTGCTAACAAATTGTGGATACAAAAGGAGCAGAAAATTCTGGATTTAAAACCGAAAATGAAATACAAATGCGAAAAGTGTGCGCGAAGCTATACATATAAAAAAGATTTGAGTTATCATAAAAAATTCGAATGCGGCGTCATGCCACAATTCAGTTGTAAATATTGCGGCAAACGATTTAAACGGAAAACTCACATGAATACCCATGTAAATCGCGTGCATCAGAAAGCAGACTCAAAGACATCGCAAACGAGACATAAATGCGACAAATGTTCTCGAAGTTACAAATCCTTGTGTGCTTTATATCGACATAAACGTGAAGAACATGCAGCAGTCAAGCCACAATATACCTGCGATTACTGTTCTCATGAAACGAAACAAAAAGCTGCGTTGTCACTGCATATTATTTCCAAACATCTCAAGTAATTCAATACGTAAAACTTGAGTTCTGAGAAAATTTATATTGTTAATTGAAAACAATCTTATTTCTATGTAGTATACCTAAGATTACTTTTTGCATTTTTGTTTTGTGCACATTCCGAAAGGATAAATGTACTCTGCATATAAATCATAAATACATGACTGTCATCAACACGATATTCACTTTCTAAGAAGATTATGAACCATATTATTCCACTAAGGATATGAATTGCAAGGCTCAATCTTGACAAGTTGTCTTTATAAGCGACTAATTCGCAAATAATAATCTCAATTTGAACTTTCATGTTTCTGAAATTTACATTATACTAAAATAGGAATTTGAAAATACGATTATAAGGATATTTTTGTCCATTTGTTTGTTAAAAGTAATTAAATAGAAAAATCGATTCTTTCCAAAAAGGGCTCGATTGATTATTCAAATTTATACTCAAATTACTCGCATAGAATGCCAAAGAGCTGCAATCAAAAACAAAATCCCACTTGTAAACAACTTTTAATTAAAATCGGTTTCGCTGCAGCGTGTCTGGATATAAAATTTTAAATTATGGCAGTTAGCAAGTTTTGAATTAATTTATTTATGTGACATTCTTTTAAACTCAATACTTCAATCTTCTGTGATGTAAATAATGTCCAAATGGAATATAGTCTGCTTTGGGTTATTATTGTTTGTTGAGTCCTGGTTTACAGCACGATCTTTGCCTTCCTCTACCTTTTTCTTTGACAAAAGTCGAATTTCTTTAGAAAAAGAAAAAGAACAATTCAAATTTATAAATTATTTCTCTAACGCCACTAAGTAGTGTAATGTGATTGTGCATGGGTCATAACTGCCCGATGTGATTTTTGTCCTTAAATTAATTCCAGGTAATTCTTATAGGATTTTGTGCTTAGATTACGAATCTGTTGTTAGAAATTCTCTAGTACGTCGATTTTTTAAGAAATTCAGAGTCAGAAACTTGAAAAGCTCGTTTTTTGACTCTTTTTAGAAGTCCACAAAAAATAATGATACGTGCTGGAATCATCGACGGGAACTCAAATAAAATCTGGAATCTTTTCCTTTGAAGCCGCACGCAAAAAAAATCCTATAAGAATCACATGGAATTGTTTAAGGGACAAAAAAAAGTTTATACATGTCGGACAGTGTTATTATTTATATCTGTGTCTGTTACGGGCTAAGGATTAAAATAATCGAAAATTACTAATAGTAATTTTCACCTTATAATTTTCTAGATCAACAGAACTTCAAGAGTAAGTCGAAGGAATCCACAGGAAGACTGATTAGTGGGCCATATTCCTGCCCAACTACTGACATTTTTTCTGACAACAATTGTCAAGACAAGAATTTAACTTGCATGATTAAATACGAAAATGACGAAACTTTGGAAATCAAGGATGAAATCATTCAACGTATGTTGAGATTTGTAGTAAAAATATCTTTTTTAAAGGTATGAAATAAAAAATTGCAAAGTATATTTTTTTAAATTTTCAGACCAAGAGAATACTCGAGAATTGGTTCATGAAAACTATGAGTCAGAATTCTTTACCGTAGTTGAAAGGAAAATTGATATTTTGGCTGCTAACGAACTGCGGAGCCAGAAGAAGCAGAAAATTCAGGAATCAATATCGGAAAAGCAATACAAATGCGAAAAGTGTGGGCGAAGCTATAAACAGAAACGTAATTTGACTGCTCATCAAAAATTCGCTTGCGACGTCACGCCACAGTTCAAATGTAAATTCTGTGACAAACGATTTAAACAAAAACATCACATGAATTACCATATAGTTCACGTGCATCAGAAAGTAAAGAAACGGAAAACAAGGCATAATTGCGACCAATGATCTCGAAGTTACACTTTCTTACATGCTTTAAATCGACATAAACGTGCAGAACACGTAGCAGTCAAGACACAATTTGTTTGCGATTATTGTTCTTTTAAAACGAAATTTAAAGCTGTCTTGTCAAGACATATTACTTCAAAACATCTCAAATTATTCAGTGCGCGTGACTTCAATGATGAGAAAGTTTCTATTGTTAATTGAAAACATTCGTGTTTCTTTGTAGTGTACCTAATATTACTTTTTTTGTTTGATAACTACTTCAACCATCGAGTAATTTTTACACGAAAAACCGAATCTCAGTACTTAAATCTTTTATAAAGTTAATAACGTTCAAATGTAACATAGGACAGCAGTCATCTTAACTTTGTACGTGCATACCACTTTCTTTTACTAAGGTTGTAGCGCAAATAAGGCTTGTTGGAGCAGAGAAGAAGAATAGTATGCGGAGAATGGAAGTATGTCTTTTTGTACCCTAGATGTGTACCCCAGATATAAGAGGAGATGATATTTTTGTAGTTCGCAACGGCCTGCTGAGCCAAAACAAGCAGAAAATTCAGGATTTAAAACTGGAAAGTAAGTGCACATGTGAAAATTGTATGCAAAGCTGTAAATTGAGAGAAAATTTATATCGTCCAAAAAAATTTGAATGCCACGTTGCTCTATGAATTCAGGAATCATAACAGGAACCGAAAAATAAATACAAGTGCGAGAAGTTTGCGCGAAGCTGCAAAAACAAAAATCATTTGAATAGTCATCTAAAATACGAATGCGACGTCCTTCCACCGCTCAGTTGTAATTCTTCGGCAAACGATTCACACAGAAAAATAGCATGAGTCGCCACGTGGGTTTGGTACATCTTAAAACAAACTCAAAGACACTTCAAATAAAGCATAATTGTGACAAATGTTCTGAAAGTTATTGTTCGTCAAATGGTTTAAATTGAAGTGAGCGTCTAGAACACGCACCAGTAATTCAATACGCGAAACTTCAATTCTGAGAAAATTTCTATTGCTAATTGAAAACATTCTTATTTCTTTGTAGTATAATTGAGATTACTTTCTACGTTTTTGTGTTATGAATGTTTCGAAAGGATGAATCTGCTATGCATATAAATCCTCATGAATCATTGTTTCAATTATGTCTTCATTAAAATACATATAGTTTATTTTAAAGAAGGTCTATTGTTTTTTCGGACCACTTTCTATTTGATTTACCTGTAATAGTCACTAACTCAACTGTCAATAGAAGTATCTATATTTCAGTTTCTTCAAAAATATTTCATGAATTGAATTTGCACCTATTTTGATTCCGTGTAGTTACAATAATGATAATTAATATTCTTAGCAATAGAATACATATATCCTCGTATGAGAAAATTTGTAATCAAAATATCTTGAGTAAAACCATGACAAAACATACCTGTATTACTTCACTTCATCACAAGTAATGCAGTAGCCCCGTGTAATAGTACCATATTTTGTCTTAGGTTTCGTCTTGATGAAAGGCAATCAAGACATTCTCAAGACTTGTTAAAGACATTTTGAAAGTCTGACTTATGAGAGGGAGCCAGACTTTATTTATGTCTTGAACAAGGAAAAAAGTTTCCAATGCCTATACCTGCCCTGGCGAAAAGGGTCATCTTTACCGTCATGAGTGTTAATTCATATTTATGTTTGAACAACTTTGTAAATTTATTATACAATATGCATATTAAATGAATCCATTTTATTCATTTTTTTCACTATTACACATGCTTAGCGACAATATCGAAAATATTTTTGAAAATGTCCGTTTTTCTGTATTTTATACGCTTTAGGAGATACTTATAGAAAACTACAATATTAATCTTTTTGCAGCAAATTTTAGATGGCTGTAGTCGATAAGACCCACAGATTCTGATTTTTTAAATTCATTTCTGATTAGCTATTTTAAAAATCAAACCAAAAATTCAATTTAAAATTCAAGTCCAGATTATTTGGTCCTTTTTTTTTATTGGATTTTAGCCAAGGCATAACTGAAATTTCCATGTCTATGAAATCTGTCTCATAGGATGGAGGATTTATTGAATTTTTTTTTTTTTTAATGGCCTACGATTTCACTTTTTCTTACACCCCCGTGTTTACACCTTTAAGGTGTCCGTATCATTATTGTGTAGAGATTCCAGAATATTTTACACTTTGAATTTCAATATTGAAATTGGAAATATTTTTCCTCTACACGTAAATGTTCCTTGTGCTTTATAATTGACTATCAAATATTATTGCGTTTAACACTAATATTCTTTAACGAATGTAATGTATTTTGAGTTAATGAAGTTGTCTTTTTTCTACGATTTAGATAATTTTTTAAAACTTAATATTGATTCAAACTTTACTGCATGATGCGTCTGTGATTTTGCATGTTCTTGATTTAGTAAACAGGTGGGGTTCTTTTGGAAATAAAACAAGAGAAATCTAGGTGTACGGATTATGTCAATTATTTCAAATCGCCACGATTTTATTCTTCCAGCTCAAGAAAGTTCTTCGTTTGCTACTACAAGTCCGACTTATAATCCAAGATATGAAACAAATTCATGTACTGGATTTTTGAGACACCAAAAGGAAGATCACACTTTTTTTCCTGAAAGAAATCAATGGAGTAACATTTATATAACTCCAGAAATTTCTTATGACAATAATTCTGGTGCAAAGAGTTTAATTGAATACGATAATGATGAAACACTGGAAATCAAGGAAGAAATCATTCCAGGTATGACTGGATTTTTGATCAAAATATGTTAACTAAAACTATGAAATGAAAAATTACAAATTACATTTTGTTGAATTTTCAGAGCAAGAGATTCAAAAGAAGCAGGAAATTCAGGAATCAAAACCCGAATATAAATACAAATGCGAAAAGTGTGCGCGAAGCTATAAGCAGAAAAAAAATTTGACTATTCATCAAAAATTCGTATGCGACGTCGTGCCTCAGTTTAGTTGTAAATTCTGCAATAGAAAATTTAAACATAAATGTCACATGACTCGCCACGTACATAACGTACATCTAAATTCAAACTCACAGAAGTACAAATGCGAAAGGTGTGCGCGAAGCTATAAACAAAAAGATAATTTGACTTCTCATCAAAAATTCGAATGCGGCGTCTTGCCACAGTTTAGTTGTCAATTCTGTGGCAAACGATATAAATTAAAATGTCATATGAATCGCCACGTGCGTCTCGTACATCTTAAAACAAACTTACAGACATCGTAAAGGAGGCATAATTGCGACAAATGTTCTCGAAGTTACACTTGTAATAGTTTACGGTTTCACTTTTCGTTGCATCCTCGTCATTACACCTTTAAGGTATCTGGATTATTGTTCTGCAAAGATTCAAGAAAGGTTTATACTTTGAATTCCAATATTGAAACCCGAAATGTATTTCGTTTATACGTAAATGTTCATTATGACTTATGATTTATGATTTCTAATTGACTCTTAAATATTATTGCGTTTAACACTAATATCCGTTAACGAATGTATTCTGTTTGGAGTGAATAAAGTAATATTTTGTGTGCGATATAGATACTTTTTGTTAAAATTAATATTAATGTTTGGAGACACTAGAGGGAACAGCACAATTTTATTTCTGAAAAAAACCGATATGGCGAAAAATTTGTAACTAATCAATGGAAAAAGATATATTTTAATTTCTTTAAAATTTTTTTATAAATTGCACTCGTAAATGTTTTGATCCCGAGGACATAAAATAATAATCTTTCTGCGTTTTCGGAACCGTCTTTTATTTTTCAATTGATTCAAAATGTACTTGGTGATCCTTTTTGACCTGTCTTTAGGCCGCTGAAAAAGTATAATTAATGTGGTGCCGATTGATGAAAGACCAACCCGATCGTCCGTAAAATGTATTTTTAAAAGTTCTTATTTTCGTAGTTTGGATGTTTTCATGTATGTCAATTTTCTTATGTTTTCGGAGGTCTTAAAAGTCTTTCCAATTTTTTTATCTTTTTAATTAACGGTTTGTAGGCAATAATCTATGTTTACTAGGCCCCCTTTTTCAAAAATAATTTTTAAATCTACAAGAATGATAAAAGAATTTTTCCAGGTATTTGAGGCTTTTTTACTGGTAAAAATACATTGGAAAAAATTTGATAAGTTTGGGAAATCATAAATGTAAGCACAGTAAATTTTGGAATGTTTGAGTTTTGTGCTTTTTTAAATTATATCTTTTCATCTGGCTCTAAAAGATATCTATGACATCTGAGGACTTTTCACTGATGAAAATACACGAAGGAAAAAATTGATGAGTGCATGTAATTAAAAAACAAAAAGATATCCTGATTTCGAAAAAGTTATTTTCTTTGAGTTGCATAGACTTATCAGTTTTGTTCCTATTTTTTTTCATTAGTAGAAAGATTTCAGATATTATAAAAATTTTTCAGAGTTAGCTGAAAAAAGATAATTTAAAAAACACAAAACTTAAATTTTCAAAAATTTACTGTGGTTACGTTTATGATTACCCAGACGTATCAATTTTTTCCAATGTATTTTTATCAGTCAAAAAGCCTCAAATACCTGAAAATTTTGTTTCGCCATTCCTGTAGATTTTAACAATGTTTTTTGAAAACAGGGGTCCATTAAACATAAATTATCGCCTGGAGAACGGTAATTAAAAAACTGAACAAAATTGGAGAGACGCTCAAGTTGAAGGCTTTCATCAATCGACACCAAATTAATTATACTTTTTCAGGGCCCTAATGCATGAAATTTTCATATAGTTCCAATTTCGATTTCAATAATTTTTTTTTGACCCACCTTAATATACAATTATCAATAATGGCTTACGGTTTAACTTTTTGTTACAGCCTCGCGATTACCCTTAATGTGTCTGGATTATTGTTGTGCAGGGATTGCAGAAAGTTTTACACTTCGAATCCCAATAATTGACTATGAAGTATTATTGTCTTTAACACTTATTTCCATTGACGAATGTATTCTATTTTGTGTCAATAAAGTAGTGATTTTTCTGCGATTTAGATACTTTAAAAAAAATTAATAGTGATTCAAACTTTACTGCATGATACGTCTGCGATTGTCCATGTTCTTAATTATTTAAGCAGGTAGGATACTTCTAAAAATAAAATAACAGAAATGTGGGCGTGTGAATATTATTAAATTAATTTTTAATTGGTAGGTACTTATCAACAATTTTATTTTTCCAGCTGAAGAAAGTTCTTTGATAGCTACTACAAGACCGAATTGTAATCTGAAATGCGGGAGAAAATCGTGTACTGATGTTTGGAGACATCAGAGGGACGAGTACAATTTTATTTCTGAAACAAATCAATTGGGCGAAAATTGTATAACTACTGAAATTCCTTATGACAATAATTCTGGTGCCATGAATTTTATTGAATACGACAATGCTGAAACTTTGAAAGTCAAGGAAGAAGTAATCCCAGGTATGACTGGATTTGTAATCAAGATACCTCAAATGAAACTATGAAATAAAAAATTACATATCAAATTTTCAGATCAAGAGATTTCTCGAAAGCTGGTTAATAAAAAATATGAGTCAAAATTCTTTGCTGTAGGTAAAAAGGAAGATGATATTTTGACTCCTAGCAAACTGCGGAGCCAAAAGAAGCAGAAAATTCAGCAATCAAAACCGGAAAAGAAATACAGATGCGAAAAGTGTGCGCGAAGCTATAGATATAAAAAAAATTTGACTGCTCATCAAAAATATGTATGCGGCGTCATGCCCCAGTTTAGTTGTAAATTTTGCGGTAAACGATTTAACTTGAAAAGTCACTTGACTCGCCACGTGAGCCTTGTACATCTAAAATCAAACTCATAGATATTTTAAGCGAAGCATAATTTCAACAATTGCGCTCGGAGTTACAATTCCTCAGATACAAAAAATCGACATAAACGTGAACAACACGCAGTAGTAACGATAAAATTTATTGGGATTATTGAGGTCATATAGCGAAAAAGAAGTTTATATTGTCAAGACTTATTAGTCCATGCTAATTCAAGTGATTCCGGAAACTTCAATATTTAAGGCAGTATACCTAAGATTGCTTTTTGTGAAATTTCTTCATAATAATCAACGGCTTAATACATTTTAATACTTCGAAAGTTCAGAAAGAATAAATCTACTCTCCATCGAAATCAATATGAATCATTTTTCAAATGTAGAATTTATTAATATGCATACTGTTAATTAAAAAAAAAATACTTATTGCACGTTGCGGATCTGTCTTAACTACAAAAATTGATACTCTTAAAAATGGAGTACAAAAAATGTTGGTACATATACAAAACATTCAAATAATTTAAAATAAAAAATTTAACTATTTTTCCGGGTATAGTTTTCTATTAATTTCCGGAGAAATGCTTACTGAAGCAAATGATAAACTTCTTACTATTTCATCAGTTATGACTTACGGTTTATTTTTTTGTTACGCACTCGTGATTACACCTTTAAGGTGTCCGCATTATTGTTGTGCAGAGATTCCAGAAGGTTTTAAACTTTGAATTCTAATTTTGACACCCGAAATGTTTTTCGTTTACACCTAAATATTAATTATGATTTACTATACAATGTTATTGCGTTTAAAACTTGTATCCGTTAACAAATGTATTCTGAGTTAATAAAATAGTCATCATTCTTGCGATTTAGATACTCTTTTTTAACTTAATATTGATTAAAAAATTACTGCATGCTGCGTCTCTAATTGTCCATGTACTTGGCTATGTAAACAGGTGGGGTACTTCTAAAGATCAAATAACAGAAATTTAGGCGTGCGAATTACTAAAATGATTTCAAATTGCAACAATTTTATTTTTTCAGCTCTAGAAAGTTCTTCGATGGCAAGTTCAAGACCGAATCGTAATCCAAAATTTGGGACAAAATCGTGTACTGGTTTTTTGAGACGCCAGAGGGACGAGCACAATTTTATTTCTGAAAGAGATCGATTAGGTGAAAAATGCATAACTACTGAAATTTCGCATGAGAATAATTCTGAAGCCAAGTTTGCAATTGAATACGATACTGACGAAACTCTGGACATCAAAAATGAAATAACCCAAGGTATAAATAAATTTGTAATCGAAATATCTTGACTAAAGCTATGGAACAAAAAATTAAAAATTTCATTTTATTAAATTTTCAGAACAAGAGATTCCTCGAAAATCGATTAATAAAAAATATGAGTCAAAATTCTTTAACGTAGGTAAGAGAGGAGATGATATTTTGGCTACTAATAAACTGCGGATCCAAAATATGCAGAAAATTCAGGAATCAATACCGGAAGAGAAATACAAATGCGAAAAATGTGCCCGCAGCTATAAATGGAAAAAGACTTTAAACGAGCATTTAAAATACGTATGCGACGTCATGCCACAGTTCAGTTGTAAATTCTGCGGCAAACAATTTAAAAAAAAAAGTCACATGACTCGCCACGTGGGTCTTGTACACCTTAAAACAGACTTGCAAACATCGCAAACGAAGCATAAATGCGACTTATGTTCTCGAATTTATCGTTCGTTAGGTGGTTTATATCGACACAAAGGTTTAGAACACGTAGCAGTCAAGCCACAATTTGAGTGCGACTATTGTTCTTGTAAAATGAATCGAAAAACTCATTTGTCCAGACATATTACTCTACTTCATCTCAAGTAATTCAGTTCGCGAAACTTCAATCCATAGAAAACTTGTATAGCTAACTGAAAAGTTCTTATTTCTTGGAAACATACCTAATATTACTTTTTGTGAAATTTGTTCCTAATAATCAACGCCTTAGTCTATTTTTATATTCAGAATGTTCCGAAAGAATAAATTTACTTTGCATCGAAATCAGTATGATTCATTTTTGTCTTTATTTCACATTAAGTTCTATTCGTTTGAAGAAAATATAGGTAGGTAGAAAAAAATATAAATTTTTTACCATATTGAGTGCATGCTCTTTTTTGTAGTCCCTCACTTCTTTGAAGTAAAAATACGGTACTTCTACTTATTTCTTCTACTTCTACTTTTACATGTTTAAGTTGACCACATTATATTTATACATAGGTCGTAGAAAGTTTTTTGTTTCAAACTCTGTTTTCCAAAACTGTTTTCAGTTTCATCTATGTTATTTAATCGGTATAATTTGTTAATATTTACCATATAATATTATTGCATTTTCTACTAATACTATACATTAAGACTGTACTCATCTGTTGTGAGTTAACAAAAAGACATGGTTCTGAGATAAGATGACTTCTTATAACTTAATATTGATTCAACTTTTACTGCTTGATGCGTTTGTGATTGTCCATGTTCCTCGTTATTTAGACAGGTAGTGTATTTATAAAAATAAAAAAATGGAAATCTAGGTGTTTGAGTTATTGAAATAATGTAAAATTGCTACATAATAATAAACAATTTTATTTTTCCAGCTCAACAAAATTCTTCGATAGCTACAATAAGACTGCATTGTAATCCGAAATGTGGAAGACAATCCTGTTGTGATGCTTGGACACACCAGAGGGAAGAGCACAATTTCATTTCTGAAAGAAATAAATTGGGTGAAAAATCTATAACTAATCAAATTTCTCATGACAACAATTCTGATGCCAAGACTTTAATTGAGTACGAGAACGACGAAACTTTGGAAATTAAGGAAGAAATCATTCAAGGTATGACTACATTTGCAATCAAAATATTTTAAACCAAAACTAGAACATAAAAAATTGTAAATTTCATTATGGTAATATTTCAGATCGAGAGACTTGCTCCGAAGAATTCACAGGCCAAAAACATAATATAAAATACGAGTCAAAATTGTTCACTATAGGTAAAAGACAAGATTTTATTTTGGTTGCTAGCAAACGGCGCACACAAAAGAAGCAGGAAATTCAGGAATCAAAACAGGAACCGAAGAAGTACAAATGCGAAAAGTGTGCGCGAAGCTATATCCGTAAAGGAGGTTTGTCTAAGCATCAAAAATTCGAATGCGGTGTCAGGCCACAGTTCAAATGTCAATTCTGCGGCAAACGATTTAAAAAGAAAAGTCACATGACTCGCCACGTGGGTCTTCTACACCTTAAAACAGACTTACAATCATCGCAAACGAAGCATAAATGCGACTTATGTTCTCGAATTTATCGTTCGTTAAGTGGTTTATATCGACATAAAGGATTAGAACACGCAGCAGTCAAGCCACAATTTGAGTGCGACTATTGTTCTTTTAAAATGAATCGAAAAAGTCATTTGTCAAGACATATTACGCTACTTCATCTCAAGTAATTCAATTTGTGGAACTTCAATCCATAGCAAACTTTTATAGCTGACTGAAAAGTTCTTATTTCTTGGGAGCATACCTAATATTACTTTTTGTGAAAATTTGTTCCTGATAATCAAGCGCTTGGTCCATTTCTATTTTTTTGAATGTTCCGAAAGAATAAACTTATCATTTTGTGACAACTGAATCATTTTGTCTTTATTTTGTATTATGTTCTTTTCGTTTGAAAAAAATATAGGCAGGTATAAGAAAATATCAATTCTTTACCATATTCCTTTTTTTTAAGCAAGTGTTACTACTCAATCATCAACTGAAAAAAGTAAACTGAACTCGTTTTCATATATTTTTTTTAAGAAACAAAATTATATTTAGCTTAGGTACGGTTTTTTATTTTCAAATTGACTGATAATTAACTGTATGCTTTTTTTGTGGTTCCTCACTTTTTAAATGTAAAAATACGGCACTTCTACGAATATATTATATGGTACCCTAAGACAGTTATCAATAATGGCATACGGTTCCGCTACTTATTGCATGTTTAAGTTGTCGACATTATATTTATACATTTATAAATTTATTTATACATTTTGCACTTCGAATTCGTTTTGCCAAAACCGTTTTCAGTTCCATATACGTTATTTGATTGGTATAATTTGTCAATATTTACTGTATAATATTATTGCATTTTCTTCTAATACTATGCATTAAAGACTGTACTCGTCTGTTGTGAGTTAATAAAGTCATGGTTCTGAGATAAGATAATTTCTTATAACTTAATATTGATTCAACTTTTACTGCTTGAAGCGTTTGTGATTGTCCATGTTCTTGGCTATTTCAACAGGTGGGGTACCTCTAAAAATAAAACAATAGAAATCTAGGCTTGTGAGTTATCTAAATAATTTTGAATTGCTACATTATAATCAACAATTTTATTTTTCCAGCTCAAGAAAGTTCTTCGAAAGCTACTACAAGACATTTGGGCGAAAAATGTATGACTCCTGGCATTTCTTATGACAATAATTCTGGCGCCAAGACTTCCATTGAATACGATCATGACGAAACTTTGGAAATCAAGGGAGAAATCATCCAAGGTATGTGCAGATTTGCAATCAAAATATCTTACCTAATACTAGGAAATTAAGAATTGCAAATTACATTTTAGTAATATTTCAGATCAAGAGACTTCCTCCGAAGAATTCACAAGCCAAAAAGGGGATACAAGATACGAGTCAATATTCTTTACCGTAGACCAAAAAGAAGATGATATTTCGCCTGATAACAAACTGCGGAATCAAAAGAAGCAGGGGATTGAAGATTTACAACTGGAAGAAAAGTATAAATGCGGAAAGTGTGCGCGAAGCTATAGATCGCAAAGAAATTTGAGAAGTCATCAAAAATTCGAATGCGGCGTCATGCCACAGTTCAGTTGTAACTTCTGTGGCAAACTATTCAAACGGAAAACTCACATGAATCGCCACATAAATCAAGTACATCTTAAAACAGACTTACAGATGTCGAAAACGAAGTATAATTGCGACAAATGTTCGGGAAGTTATCTTTCGATAAGTGGTTTAAATCGACATAAACGTTTAAAACACGCAGTATTTAAACAAAAATTTGTTTGCGATCATTGTTCTTTTAAAGCGAATGAAAAAATTAATTTGTTAAGACATATTACTTCACGTCATCTCAACTAATTTAATACGTAACACCTAAATATTTGGGAAATTTCTAATACTAATTGAAAAAATTCTCGTTTCTTGGGAGCCTACGAGGGTCATTCAATAAATACTTAGCCTACAAAAAAAAAGGAAAATTTTGGAAAAGTGGCAATTTATTTTTCCACATAATCTCCTTTTAACTCAATAC
>JAUMHM010000016.1:44156298-44184083 GCA_032362435.1 Melikaiella ostensackeni | reverse complement strand
CTGAAAATCATGTTACCACATCACTATTTTACATAATTTTTATTCTACCGAAATACTATATTACATAATTTTCATTTTATTGAATCACTTTTTCACATCATTTTTATTTTACCGAATTGCTACTCCACATCATTTTTATTTTTCTGAAATTATATATCAAATTTATTATTTTCATGTATGCCTTTTTAGGTTTTTACATATCTAAATCCCCCCACCCCTTTTTCACAGGAGAGCGACAGACATTAACTCGTCGACTAAGCCCCACTTTCCCCAATTACCCCGATTACCCCACTCTCAATAAGCCTTCAGGTAATGCCTGACGTAATCAATCCTGTCTTTTATAATGTAAATTATGTCCAAATGTAATATAGTCTGCTATGGGTTATCATTATTATTAATTGAGTCATGGTCTATGATATTGAGTCTATGGGTTCTTAATTAAATCTACATCTGCTACATAATAAGAATTCAAATCATTGCAAATTTTTAATTGTAACTTTCACGTTTCAATTTTCTAGATCCAGAGAAGTCCAATATCGGGTCAAAGAAATCAATAGGAAAACCTATGATAAGCCATATTCTTGTGCAACTACTGGCAATTCTTCTAAAGTTCATTCTGATGCCAAGACTTCAATTTGCATGATTGAACACAGCTATAACGCAGCTTTGGAAATTAAGAAAGAAATCATGGAAGGTATGAATGAGTGTGTTCGAATCATTCAAATATTTTAACTAGAACTATGAAATAGAAACTTGCAAATGACATTTTGTTAAATTTTCAGGTCAAGAGACTACAGACGAAAAACGTATAAAAAATTATAAGTCAAAACTGAGTGCCGTAAATGTAAAAGAAGATAATATTTTTTCTGACAAAAACAAACTGCGGAATCAAAAGAAGCAGACAATTGAGAATCCAAAATCGGAAAAAAAATAAAAATGCGAAAAGTGCGCTCGAACCTTTAAACAGAAAGGAAGTTTGACACAGCATCAGATATTCGAATGCGGCGTCATGCCAAAGTTCAGCTGTAAATTATGCGACAAAAAATTTAAACATAAAAGTCACATTAATTCCCATATAAGGCTCGTTCATCAGAAAACTAACTCAACTACATTAGGAACAAGGCATAATTGCGACAAATGTTCTCGAAGTTACTGTTGGCTAAGTGATTTATATCGGCATCAGCGCGGAGAACACGCAGCAGTGAAACCACAATTTATTTGCGATATTTGCGATCACAAATCTAAACGCAAGTTTCATTTGCTTGAACATATTATTTCAAAACATCTTAAGTAATGATTATCACCTATGCGAAACTTCAATCCTTTCAAAATTTCTCATACTAGTTGAGACGTCTATTTTGCAATAAATTAAACGCTCGTATAAATGTATACCTTAAATTACTGTTTGTGAAAATTACTGCATAATATTCTATTTGAGTGTTTAAAGATTGCAAAAGAATAAATGTACTCGTCATCGAGATAGACATAAATTAGTTCCCTTCTGTATATAAAATTTGTCAGTATACCCGCAAGTGTTACTACTCAATTATCAACTGATGAAACTGAACTATCTCGTCTTGTTAATAAATAATGTTTATGCGTAGTCACTGTTTTATATTTTCAATTTGATTTTAAACAAACTGCTTGCTCCTTTTGCGATCCCTAGCTTCCTTAATATAAAAAGTACGGCAATCCTACGAACATATAATACGATACAAATTTTTTAGGCACATTGTAAGGTGGTGAGATTGTGTATGGAATATTAATGATGTCCATATCTGCTACAGGAGAAAGGTTATGATTATCGGAAATCACTAATCGACTCTTCTACGTTACAATTTTCTAGATCAACATGGCGCTTCGAGTAAAACCAGGAAATTCAAGAACTATTCGGAGAAATCAACAGAAAGATCAGATGGTGAACCGCATTCTGCTGTTCCTTGCGGTGACTATTTGGAATTTAGAACTGTTTTTCTGAAACACGAGAGGGAAGAGCACAATCTTCTTTCTGAAAGAAATCAGTTTGACGAAAAATGTACAAGAACTGAAATTTTTGCTGACAAAAATTCTGATGCCAAGTCTTCAACTTGTCTAATTGAATACGATGACGACGAAACTTTGGAAATAAAGGAAGAAATCATTCAAGGTATGTCTAGATTTATAATTAAAATATCTTGACTACTCGTATTACCTTGAAATAAAAAATTGAAAATTATGTTTTGTTACATTTTCAGATCAAGGGACAGTTAGAGGCCAGAAATGTGATAAAAAATGGGACAGAAAGTTGTGCACCGCAGATATAAGTGAAGCTGATATTTCGACTGCTAGCAAACTGCGGAACAAAAAGAAACAGAAGATTCAGGAATCAAGACATGACGTGGTGAAGAAATACATTTGTGAAAAGTGTGCGCGAAGCTACAGACAGAAAAAAGATTTAAATAGTCATCAAAAAGTCGAATGTGGCATTATGCCACGGTTCTCATGTAAATTTTGTAATAAAAGATTTAAATGGAAAGGTGACATGACTCGCCACGTAAGTCACGTGCATCTCGTACATCTCGAAACAAACTTACAGACATCGCACGCAAGGCATAATTGCGACGAATGTTCTCGAAGTTACAGTTATCAAAGAGATTTGTATCGACATAAGCGTTTAGAACATGCAGTAATCACACCACAATTTACTTGCGATATATGCAGTTACAAAACTAAACGCAAAAACTACTTGTCAAGACATATTACTTCAAAACATTTCAATAAGTTATAAATTATTACGCACGCGAAACTTCATAAAGAAGAAGAAATTTTTTTCTATCAGACAAATATGAATATATTTAATCCGGAGTTAATAAAATAACATTTCTGCGTTAAAAGCGTTCTTTTATTATGAATTTTTTATGAAATTTATATGAAATTTATTAGAAGATCATTTTGTAAGTAAAATAAAATATACGAAATTTATCAATATATAAAACATTTGAATAAATTTTTATTTGTAAATGCAGTTTTAACTTTGAAGTCTGTAGAATTAGAATACTATACGTGTAAACAAGATTTTAGTTTTAATTATATCCCTTTTCGTGTGAAATACTTTGAAATTCTTGGAAACATAAACCAAGATTTATAGGATAATGATCATTTATCTAACTATTGGCAAATTTTAGTTTGAATTTTTGTAATTCCTTTCAGCCTGGCGAAGAACTTCAAACAATTACGTTTGATTTAAGGAAAACAAGAGGCTTCAAAAAACACCCTCAATATATAAAAATTCACCTTCTCCAGAAATTGTTATTCCTTTCAGGGTCAATCACAAAAAAGCACCAATTTAGTGTTGTTTTGAGCTCAGACAAACATGAGATACCAAAGAATGAGAGCACAGCCTTGATCACGTTACAGTTTACTAAGCTATGTCCGGAAGGAAAATTTGTGTCGTCATCAAAAATTCGAAAGCGGCGTCATACGACCATTCAGTTGAAAATTCTGCGGCAAACCATTGAAACATAAAATTCACATGTAACAATTTCTACGTACGCGAATTTTCAATCCTTGGGAAATTTCTCATACCACTTAAAAAACTCTTTCTTGCATATTATTAAATATTTGTATACCTTAAATTTCTTTTCGCGAAAATCACTACATATTACTTAATACAGTTTTTTGAAGATCCCCAAAGAGTATGTACATTTATTCTCCATAAATATGGATATAAATTATTCTCCTTTTATGTAGAATTTGTTAGTATACGTTTGCTTATATGGAAAAAATATAGATATAAGAAGGTGTAGATTGATGACCATTTTCTTTTTGATTTACTTGTAACTGTTATTACTCAATCATAAAAGTAAACTGAACTCGTTTCCATTATTGTATCAAAGAATTAAAACAATATTTCTATTTAGATACTTTTTTTATTTTTAAATTGATTTAAAATTAACTGCATACTCCTTTGTTGGCCTCTACCTTCCTTAATGTAAAATGTAGGGCACTCCTACGAACACGTAATACGATAAATTTTTTTAGGCATATTGTAGTAGAATGTGCTGTTGTATGGTTTATTAATTAAACCCGTATCTGCTACAGGAAAAGGATTATAATTATTGAATTTCACTAATTGACTCCTTCACGTTACATTTCTCCAGATCAACATAGCGCTTCAAGTAACACCAAGAAGTTCAAAAGTGATTCGGAGAAATCGACAGCAAGACCAGATGGTGAACCATATTCTGCTCTTAATGATTAATGATTATTCTGCTGATAATGATTCTGATGGCAAAAATGTAACATGTTTTATTGAATACAACAATGACGAAAGTTTGGAAATAAAGGAAGAAATCATCCAAGGTATGACAATTACAATCAAAATATCTCAACTTAAACTATAAAACAAAAAATAGCGTATTACATTTTGGTATATTTTCAGATCAAGAAACAGTAAAAGGCCAGAAACCTAATAAAAATTATCAGTTAAACTTGTGTATCATAGAAATAGAAGAAGTTAATATTATGACTGTTGAGAAGAATCTTGGGACCCCTAACAAGAAGGGTGTTCAGGAATGAAAGCAGGAACCGAAAGAGAAGTACACATGCGAAAAGTGTGCGCGAAGCTATGCCCGAAAAGAAAATTTGGGTCGTCATCAAAAATTCGAATGCGGCGTCATGCGACAGTTCAGTTGTGAATTCTGCAGCAAACGATTTAAACATAAAACTCACATGAGTGGCCACGTAGTTCGTGTGTATCAAAAGACCAACTCGAAGAAGTGGATAATGAGGCATAAATGCGACATATGTTCCCAAAGTTACACTTGGTTGAAGAATTTAATTCAACATAAACGTAGAAACCACGCAGCATTCGAGCCTCGATTTACTTGTGACATTTGCGTTTACAAAACTAAATCCAAAAATAATATGTCAAAACATATTATTTCACAATATCTCACTAAGTAATAATTGTTACGCCCAAAAAAAAAGTTCTTTATTCAAGAAAATCGTTTTGATGACCGCATTCGTTGATTTCAGAAAACATTTTGGTTAAGTTAACAAAATTTTTGTACAGTTGACTAGATTCGTTTGCTTCAATCAATAAAAGTTTTTGGTTGAATCGTTTTGTTGATTTTAGAAAAATTTCATTGATTGAACACAATTTTTTGGTTGAAACTACCAAATACTTTAAGAGAGCATTTTACTAGAATGAAGCAAAACATTTGGTTGATTCAACCAAAATATTTCGCTGAAAGTATCCTAAAAGCTACACGCATGCGCACTTGATGCGAACTCGTAATACGTCAGTTCAAGATGACAGAGCACGTGCGAGTTTCCGTAGCGTCGCGAAAAAACCTAAAAAAGGAATCCGTTTGCATTTTGGTGGTCCTTATCAAAATGATTGATCCGAAAACAGTTTTTGTGAAAATCACTACATAATACTGAATTTAATTTTATGAAGATTCCGAAAGAGTAATTTTATTCTTCATCAATAGGGATACAAATTAATCTTCTCGTGTGTATAATTTGTTAGTATACGTCTTCTTTACTTGGAAAAATATAGGTCTAAAAAGTATTCATTATTTAACTTATTTTTTTATTTACTCGCAACTGTTACTATTCAATCATCAACTGATGAAAATAAACTGAATTCGTTTCTATAATTGTATTTGATAAACAAAATAATATTTCTGTGTAAACACTGCCTTTGATTTTCTAATTGATTCAAAATTAACAGTATGTTCCTTTTGTGATTCTGACCTTCTTTAACTTGAGAAATGGGCACTCCTATGTACATATGATACGTGACACTAATTGTAACTTTCACTTTATAATTTTCTAGATAAACAAAATTCCAAAAGCAACTTAAAGAAGTCAACAGAAAGAGCAGATGTTGGGCCATATTTTTATGTAACTACTGACATTTCTTCTGCAAATAATTGTAATTCCAAGCTTTTGACTTGCATAAATGAATACGAAAATGACAAATCTTTGGTAATAAAGGAAGAACTCATTCCAAATAGGGATGGGTAGTCAAATATTTTTCATAAGTTCGGCTAGTCGTACCGAAATTTCGGGACGTCTAGTCCATCCCTATTTCCAGCTCCGCCAATTTTTCGGGACGACTAGACGCAGCCAATTAAAATACCCTTAAAATATTCTTAATCAATACAGTGCACTAAAAATTTGCAATTTGAAACTTCTTAAATTTTCAGATCAAGAGACACTCACAGGCCAGAAACGTAATAAAAAATATGAGTCGAAACTCAGTAGACCAAAGTTAAGAGAAGATAATATTATAGTTGCTAATATGCCGACCCAAAAGAAGCCGAAAATTCATGAACCAAAACAGGTACCGGAAAAGAAGTACACATGCGAAAAGTGTACGCAAAGCTATGCGCAGAAAGCAATGTTGTATCGTCATCAAAAATTCGAATACGGAGTCATGCCACAGCTCTGTAGTAAATTTTGTGGCAAGCGATTTAAACAGAAAATTCACATCAGCGACCTTGCGTGCATAAAAACCAACTCAAAGAAGTCAGTATTGAGCATCATTGCAACAAATGTTTGCGAAGTTACACTTGGCTAAAGGATATAAATCGACATAAACGTTTAGAACATGCCGCAGTTACACCACAATGTATTTGCGATTTTTGCGATCACAAAATTACACGCAAAGATTTTTTGTCAAGGCACATTACTTTAAAACATCTCAATAAGTAATAAGTATAACGAATGCGAAACTTAAATCCTTGGGAAATTTCTCATACTACTTAAAAAAACTCTCTTATGCATATTATTAAATATTTGCATACCTTAAATTACTTTTTGTGAAAATCACATTAGGTTACTAAATTGAATTGTTTGAAAATTTCCGAACAGTAAATTCATTCTCTATCAATATAAATGTAAATCAATGTCCTTCTATGTAGAATTTGTTGGTATACATACCTTTTGCGTACGTGGGAAAAATGTAGATATAAAAAGGCATAGATTGATAACCATTTTCTTTCTGATTTGCCAGCAACTATGACTACTCAATCATGAAAGTAAATTGAACTCTTTTCCATTATTGTATTTAAGAAATAAAATAATATTTCTGTGTAGACACTGTTTTTCATTATTAAATTGATTTAAAATTAACTGCATGCTCCCTTTGTGGCCTCTACCTTACTTAATGTAAAATGTAGGGCACTCCGACGAACATGTAATACGATACAAATTTTTTAGGCATATTGTAATGGAATGTGATTGTTTATGGTTTATTAACTAAACCCGTGTCTGCTACAGGATGAGGATTATAATTATCGGAATTTACTAATTGACTCTTTTACGTTACAATTTTCCAGATCAACATAGCGCTTCAAGTAACACTAAGGATTTCAAGAGTGATTCGAAGAAATCGACAGCAAGATTAGATGGTGGACCATATTCTGCTCTTCACTCTGGTGACGTTTTAGAATTTGAAACTGTTTTTTTGAAACACGAGAGGGAAGAGCACAATATTCTTACCGAAGGAAATCAGTTAGACGACAAATATATAACCACTGAGATTTCTTCCGACGATGATTCTGATGCCAAGAGTGTAACATGTGTTACTGAATACAACAATGATGAAAGTTTGGAAATAAAAGAAGAAATCATCCAAGGTATGACAATTGCAATCAAAGTTTCTCAATTAATTCTATGAAACAAAAAAAGGCATTTTAAATTTTGGTAAATTTTCAGATCAAGAAACAGTAAAGGGCCAGAAACGTTGTCAAAATTATCAGTTAAACTTGTGTACCGTAGATGTACAAGAAGTTAATATTACGGCTGTTGATAACAATCTGGAGACCCCCAACAAGAAAGAAGTTCAGGAATCAAAACAGGAACCGGAAAAGAAGTACACATGCGAAAAATGTGGGCGAAGCTATAACCGGAAAAAAAATTTGTGTCGTCATAAAAAATTTGAATGCGGCGTCATGCCACAGTTCAGTTGTAAATTCTGCGGCAAACCATTTAAATATAAAACTCACATGAGTGACCATATAGTTCACGTGCATCAGAAAACCTACTCAAAGGAGTCGGTATTGAGGCATAAATGTGACATGTGTTTGCGAAGTTACTCTTGGCTGAAGGATTTAATTCGACATAAACGTTTAGAACATGCCGGAGTTACATCACAATGTACTTTCGATAATTGAGATCACAAAACCGCACGCAAAGACATCTTGTCGAAACATACTACTTTGAACATCTCAATAAGTTATAACTATTACGTACGCGAAACTCCGATCCCTAGGAAATTTGTCGCACTAGTTGAGAAAATTCTTTTTTGCATATTATTAAATACTTTTATACCATAAATTACTTTTTGTGAAAATCACTACGTAATACTGAGTTTAATGTTTTGAAGGTTCGCAAAGAGCAAATTTATTCTCCACCAATATAAATATAAGTTACTTTTCTGCGGTGCAGAATTTATTAGTATACGTTTCGTTCAAATGGAAAAAAATATAGACATATAAGGAGGTGTAGATTGGTGACCATTTTCTTTTTGATTGACTAGCAAGTGTTAATAATCATGAAAGTAAACTGAACTCGTTTCCATTATTGTATTCAAGAAATAAAATAATATTCCTGTGCAGACACTGTTTTTTATTTTTAAATTGATTCAAAATTAACTATTTGCTCCTTTTGTGGTCCCTACCTTCTTTAATGTCAAAAAGGGCACCCCTATGGAAGTGCATGTCATACGAGACGCTATTGTAACTTTCATCTTTTAATTTTCTAGATGAGGTGACGAAATACACAGGAAGACCAGATGGTGGGCCATATTGTTTTGTAACTACTGACATTTATTCTGAAACGAATTGTGATGCCATTTCTTTAACTTGCAAAATTGAATACGACAATGACAAATCTTTGGAAATAAAGGAAGAAGTCATCCAAGGTATATCTAAATTTGTAATTGAAATATCCTTAAATATGTCTTAACTAACACTTTGAGTTAAAGAATTTCAATTTAAATTTGGTTAAATTTTCAGATCAAGAGGCAGTTACAGGTCAGAAATGCAATAAAAAGTATGAGTCAAAACTAAATACAGCAGAGACAAGAGAAGATTATATTTTAGTTGCCGACAAACTGCCGACTCAAAGTAAGCAGGATAGTCAGGAATCAAAACAAGAACAGGAAAAGAAATACAAATGCGAAAAGTGTGCCCGCAGCTATACCCTGAAAGACAATTTGAATCGTCATCGAAAATTCGAATGTGGTGTCATGCCACGGTTCTCTTGTAAATTCTGCAGCAAACGATTTAAATATAAAACTCACATGAATGACCATATAGTTCACGTGCATCAAAAAACGTATTCAAAGGAGTCGGAATTGAGGCATAAATGCGACATGTGTTTGCGAAGTTACTCTTGGCGAAAGAATTTAATTCGACATAAACGTTTAGAACATGCCGCAGTTACATCACAATGTACTTTAAATAATTAAGCTAACAAAACTATACATAAAGATTTCTTGTCAGAACATATGACTTTGAAACATTTCAATAAGTAATAATTATTACGTACCCGAAACTTCAATTCCTAGGAAATTTATCGCACTAGTTGAAAAAATTCTTTTCTGCACATTATTAAATACTTTTACACCTTAAATTACTGTTTGTGAAAATCAGTACGTAATAATTAATTCAATGTTTTGAAGATTCTCAAAGAATAAATTTATTCTCCACCAATATAAATATAAGTTATTTTTCTTCTGTGTAGAATTCGTTAGTTAACGTTTTGTTTACGCGGGAAAAATATAGGTGTATAAGAAGGTATAGATTGGTGACCATTTTCTTTTTGATTTACTAGCAAGTCTTACTACTCAATCATGAAAGTAAACTTAACTTGTTTCCATTAATGTATCTAAGTAATAAAATAATATTCCTGTGTAAATAATGCCTTTGATTTTCTAGTTGATTCAAAATGCCTAGGCCTCGTGTCTGCCAGATCCCGCGCTTCGCGCTCGATAATGTATTTGTCTCGCGCTACGCACTCGGTCTCTGTACTTATCCCACACAGAAAAAAGCTGGGCTTGCTTTTGTTTCGTCATATCATTTGCAGGTCTTACTTTAGCCGTTGCCGGGGCAAATTCATGAAATTATCTTTTGTGTAACATCTCAATTTGCCTTTTTGGTTATAAAATGCCTCCTTTTGTGGGTCGATTCAGAACCAATCTATTCAGATTACAAGTCTAAATTGGCTTCGAAACATGTTGGTCCCCAGTAGTATGAAAAAGACGGAGAAAAGAAAGAGTGTGAGGATGGTTTTGGTTGACTCCTTTTTTCTCCTCTTTTTTTCTTCCTGTTGTGTACATTTATTGTACATCTGTCTCTAATGAGCCGAAAAAACAGGGAGTCTCAAAGTCTGTTTTTAAATGGTGAACTTTTTGGGTGTTCTTCTTCAGTCCACAAAAAATTTTCATAAGTAAATAGATTTCATTTTGATTTTTAAGAAAAAATGCTTCCCCTCAATTTAGGGTCAAAATCGAACTCAAAATAAGCCCAGCTTTTTTCTGTGCATGTTTGCGTATAAAACCTTCGAAATTAAAGGTCAAACCATTCACGTCTGTAATTCGGTGATTGTGAATTCTCTTTTGTTAAAGCTCTTTCAGCTTCAACAAAAACATTTTCATGACATGTCTCGCGCTTCGCACTCGATTAAAGCATCAGTAGTCGGTGCGGTACAATTGAAAAAAGGCTCAAATGGTTAAGAAGGCATGAAACTTGGTTTGTGTGCTCTTTTTTACCTAAAAAATTTTTACGATAGGGTGCCAGAAAATTTTAAAAAATTCGTTCATCAAAAATAACCGGCATTTTTTAAAAATCTGATATTCTTAAAAATAATGGAGATAATTGACTTATTCTTTTTTGTCATTGTAGAGGGTTACCTAAATATTCCAAATCCATAGAAGAAAATTTTGAAAACTGGAAAATTAACAAAATGGCGGCTATTTTTCTGAAAACAGGAAGTGTGGGTTTTCTCGAGAAATATTGGAGGTACGGGAAAAAGTTCGAAGTAAAAATTGTTTCCTTAAACAAACCTACAAAAGGTTCTTCCATTTTTCGATTTTTATGAATCGTTTTTTGAGTACCTTCAAAAATGTGTATTTTTGCTCAAAAAACGAAATCCCGAAACGTACTCAAAAAACGATTCAAAATATTGGAAAATGGAAAAAGGATTTTTATACGTCTCTTGAAAGAAAACAATTTTTATTTTTAACTTTTTCCCGTATCTGGCATATTTTTAGGAAATAACACACATTTGGATTTTCAAATGTTGTGTTGAACTCTACATATTATATTAAATTTATGTTATATTGATTCATGTGCCTTAATTTGTCCAATAAATTATGTTTTTCACTCAAGAAAGTAGATTGGCATATTTATAATTATTAACTTTTTTCAGGGACCTGACCGAAACTTTCGTTCTATTTCGTTACTGATACAAAAAAAAGAGGTCTTACTAAACTTTGATCTGCTTTATCTAGATTTTGGTGAATTTAGATAATATCTGTAATAATAATAATGATTGGATTAAAATTGTTAAATTGTTATTAAAAAATAGTCTAGAAAGAATTTGTAGATCTTTTTGAGAAGAACAATTTTGCCTGGCAACATTTTTTCGTATCTTGAACAGTTTGACCGGGAAATAGAATTTTTTATTTTTAGTAACATTTTTCACGATTAAAACAAAAACTATGCGTCCCATCAAAAAAATAGTCAAAAGCAAATTTGTAGATTTTTTTGAGGCGAATAATTTCGATTTTTAAAATTTGTTTCCTATCTCATATAGTTTAGCCGGAAAAGAAAATTTGTTATTTTTAATAACATTTTCCACGATTAAAACAAAAATTACGCGCCTTATCAATGAATCGCTAATAACTACTTTGTAGATTTTTTCTTGGCGAACAATTGTTGTCTTCATTTTTTGCCGCATATTGCATAGTTTGACCGCAAAATGGAACTTATGATTTTTACATTTTTATATCAATGACAAAGTACACTTGAAACTCCATTTAACGGCGGTCTCGGGTATGGCCTGCGATGATCGTGACGCTGTTCCAAGAATTTCTATGATATAAACAGCCAGGCCCGTATCAACCATTTCGAGTAGGAATACATAATATTCATTAAACGTATTTTGCACAAAGGTAGATTTTTAATATCATAAAGGATGGACCTTCTTCATTAATGAAGAGTAATGAACAAAAAGAGAATTTTCCGCGTGTATTTGAAAATAAATGCGAGATATGCACGCGAGTGTTCGGAATGCCCGCTTTGTGGCTACGGAACTGCTCAACTCCGCTAAGCTCAACGTCGCTTTCGGCCCCTCAGACCCCCTCATCAACGAATGCGAGCCGGCGCAAATTCAACGAAGACGGTTCATCGAGGCCAGTTAAATGGAGGTTCCAGTTTATTAATTTTGTGTAAAAAATGACTATCGCGGATTTCATTAAATCTCCACATTTCGTGACCTGCATCCGAAAAGACAGGTTTTACGGTGCTGTCTGTCTGTCTGTCGTCTTCGTTGTCGTCTGCATACCTTATAACTTTTTAAAGTTTTTTTTCATGAAGTTTTTGTTTTAATCGTGAAAAATAACATTAAACATGAAAAATTCCATTTTGCGGTCAAATTATGTAAGATACGAAAAAATGTTACATTGCAAAATTCTTCATATTAAAAATATCTACAAATTTTCTTCTGGTCATTTTTGAATAAAACGTATAGCTTTTTTTGCTTTGTGAAGACGACACAAGATACAACAAAATGTTGAATTACAAAATTATTCAACAAGGAAAGGTCTACAAACTTGCAATTGACCATTTTTTCATAAGACAGGTAGTTTTCCTTTTAATCGTGAAAAAATGCTATTAAAAATAAAAAATTTAAATTGATGAAGAAACGACACAATACACAATAAAATGTTTCATGGCAAAATTTTCCACTTAAACCCGAAGTCTCATTAATTAATTAGAATTTACTTTTATCGAATTTAAAATTTTGAAAAATCAGGTTTCCGACCGAAACTTTTGTTCGATTTCATCACTGCCAGTTAAAGATAACAATTTTGATCAAATTATTTTTGTAATTTTAGATATTATCTAATTACGACCAAATCTAAAGATAGTAGATTGAAGTTTAGTAAAAAAATCATTTTTTTCTCTCAATAACGAAATGAAAAGAAAGTTTCGGTCGGGTCTTTGAAAAAAAAAATTATTATAAATACACTAATCTGATTCGCTGAGTGAAAAACATAATTACTTAAACAAAGTAGGGCACAGAAATTAACATAACATGAATTTAATATAATAGAGTTCAACATAACATGAAATATTTCGCGTTTTGGATATACTTTAATTGAGCGCGTCTCTTACAACGTGTGCCAAAGTACAATCCGTGGAGTTCAAAAAAATTTGATACAAATTGGGTAAAGGAAGACAAAAAAAAAGGACAGTTCACGAAAATGCTATTTATAAAGGGAGAAGGTAACAAAGCTATTAATTCAAAAAGAGATCTTGCGAGATACAACAAAATTTGGGATGGAGTGATTACTTCGATACATTGACTTTAGTTTTAGACAGAATTTTGAATATGTGTAAATCAAATTTCAATTGAAGAAAGAAATAATTGACTCTGGTTTTCATTTACAATAGTTCGCCTGTCAAGGCATGAAATATGTACCAAAATAACAATTGGTATCAATTATCTTTGTTTTATTTTCAGATAATAACGATTTTCTAATCTAACAATTTTTTTCCATTTTTGTACCTGTTGTTTTCTTATAAATTACTCCTGATGAGGAAGTCTAAATTGACTTCGAAACATGTTGGTACCCAATAGTATAAAAAATACGGAGGAAAGAAAAAGTGTGAGGCTGGCTTTGGTTCACTCTTTCTTTTTCTCCCTCTTTTTTATACTTTGCTGTACATATATTGTACGTTTTTCTCTAATGAGCCGAAAAAACAGGTAGTCTCGAAGTATATTTTTGATTTGTGAACTTTTTGGGTGTTGTTTTTTAGTACAGAAAAAATTTTCATAAGAAAGTAGACTTTATTTTGATATTTAAGAAATCCGATTGGTTTTTCAAAATTTATCCAGCATACAGGCGATGACGACAACAGGTAGACAGACACCATCGTAAAATCTGTTTTTTTTTTATTCAGGGGGTCTCGCAACGTTGAGATTTAATGAAATCCACGATAGTCAGTTCTTACACAAAACTTATAAACTGGAACCTCCATTTAACCGCCCTCGATATACCGTGTTCCTAGAATTTCCTCCGGCTCGCATTCGTCGATGAGGGGGATCAAGGGGCTGAGAGAGAGGTGCTGTGAGCTCAGCGGAGTTGAGCAGTTCCGTAGCCAACAAAGTGGGCAGTGCGATCACTCGCATGCATTTCTCGCATTTATTTTAAAATACACGGGGAAAATTCTCTTTACATTAATTACTCTTCATTATTGAAGAAGGTCCATTCACTAATTGTAACTTTCACCTTGTAATTTTCCAGATGAACAGAATTCCAAGAGTGAGTTGGAGAAATCAACAGGAAGACCATATGGTGGGCCATATTATTTTGTAACTACTGACACTTCTTCTGAAAATAAGTGTGACATCAAAACTTCAACTTGCCAAATTGAATACGACAATGAAAAAACTTTGGAAATTAAGGAAGAATACATCCAAGGTATGTCTACATTTGTAATTAAAATATCCTCAAAAATATCTTGAATGACACATTGAACTGAAAAATTTCAATTTCGAATTTGTTAAATTCTTAGATCAAGAGACAGTTACTGGCCAGAAACGTAATAGAAAATATGAGTCAAAACTGAGAACTGCAGTGGCAAGAAAAGATAATACTTTAGTTGCTGAGAAAATGCCGACCCAAAGGAAGCAGAAAGTAGAGGAATCAAAACAAAAACCGGAAGAAAAGTTCACATGCGAAAAGTGTGCGCGAAGCTACGCCCGAAAGGAAAATTTGTATCGTCATCAAAAATTTGAATGTGGTGTCAAGCCACAGTTCTGTTGTAAATTCTGCGGCAAACGATTTAAACAGAAAATTCACATGAGTGGCCATATAGTTAGCGTGCATAATAAAACCAACTCAAAGAAGTCGGTATTGTGGCATCAATGCGATATATGTTCTCGAAGTTACAATTGGCTAACTACTTTACATAGACATAAACGTCTAGAACATTCAGCAATCAAACCACAATTTATTTGCGATATTTGCGATCACAAAACTACACGCAAGGATTACTTGTCAAAGCATATTGCTATAAAACATCTCATTCAGTAATAATTATTATGTACGCGAAACTTTGATCTTTAGGAAATTTCTCATACTACTTAAAAAAACAACTCTTTTTTGCATATTATCAAAAACTTGCACGGAGGAAAGTGCAAATGTTAAGTCATTACTGAGGACTAGAAGTCTAGCACTTTTCTTGCGTTGATTTTTTTCAGGAAGAGTACTATACATTTTATAGTTGAAACTAAGCATGCAGTACCTTTAGTAATAAAATTAGCAAACGTTCATGGAATAGATGACCCAAAGGTATGGCAAGACTGAGGCTCAGTCGGAGAATTCCATACCGAAAATGAATTGCTAAACTTCTAACATTTAGTCGTATTTCCTTACATTCACTACTTCATATCGGCTACTCAAAGATAGATTTTGAATCCGTATTTTCCTACGTGTTTTTTTCCTATTTGTGTGTCACAAATGATGAAAATGAGTGACTCAGTAAACGACACTCAACTTGACTTGGTTGGTTTTCCTAGAGAACGGCTCAATTTAGGTACGAAATTTGCTGTCACAAGACTTAACGCAAATCCCACTGGTTAGAACATTTTATTCCGTAAAATCTCAAGTAATAATTATCACTTACGCTTGTATAAATGCGCATGTATACTCTAAATTATTTTTTGTGCAAATTACTATACAATACTCAATTTTACTTATTGAAGGTTCCAAAAGAGTAAATGTACTCGTCACCGAGATAGACAAAAATTACTTTTCTTCTGTGTAGAATTTGTTAGTATACGTTTTGTTTACGTGGAAAAAATATATTAGGTACATGTATAAGAAGGTACTGTTTGATGACCATTTTCTTTTTGCTTTACCAGGAACTGTTACTACTCAATCATTAAAGTAAACTGAACTCGTTTCCGTAATTGTATTTGAGAAATAAAATAATATTTCTGTGTGAACCCTGTCTTTTATTTTTTAGTTGATTTAAAATTAACTGCATGCTTCTTTTGTGTTCCCTACCTTCTTTAATGTAAAAAAGGGCACCCCTACGGAAGTGCATATCGTACGAGACACTAATTTTAACTTTCACGTTATAATTTTCTAGGCGAACAGAATTCGAAGAGTGAGTTGAAGAAATCCACAGGAAGACCAGATGGTGGGCCATACTATTTTGTAACTACTGGCATATCCCCTGAAAATAATAGTGATCCCAAGACTTTAACTTGCAAAATTGAATACGACAATGACAAATCTTTAGAAATAAAGGAAGAATTCTTCCAAGGTATGACTGAATTTTTAACTAAAATATCCTTGAAAATGTCTTAACTAGCACTTTGAACTAAAATATTTCAATTTAAATTTTGTTAAATTTTCAGATCAAGAGACAGTTACAGGACAGAAACGTAATAAAAAAATTGAGTCAAAACTGAGTATTGCAGTGACAAGAAGAGATAATACTTCAGTTTCTAAGAAACTGCCGACCCAAAAGAAGCAGAAAATTCAGGAATCAAACCAGGAACTGGAAAAGAAATACAAATGCGCAAAGTGTGCCCGCAGCTACACCCTAAAAGACAATTTGTATCGTCATGAAAAATTTGAATGTGGTGTCACGCCACAGTTCTGTTGTGAATTCTGCGGCAAACGATTTAAACAGAAAATTCACATGAGTGGCCATATAGTTCGCGTGCATCAAAAAACCAACTCAAAGATGTCGGTATTGAGACATAAGTGCGACAAATGTTCTCGAAGTTACACTTGGCCAAGAGATTTAACTCGACACAAAAGTTTAGAACATGCCGCAGTTACACCACAATATACTTGCGATTATTGTTCTTGTAAATTTAAACAAAAAACTCACTTGTCAAAACATATTACTTTAAAACATGTCAATAAGTAATAATTATCATGTACGCTCAAGTTCGATCCTTCGGAAATTTCTTGTACTAGTTGAAGAAACTCTTATTTGCATTATACTAAATACTTGTATGCCTTAAATCACTTCTTGTGAAAACACTACATAATACTGGATTTAATTTTTTTAAGATTCCGAAAGAGTAAACTTATCCTCCATTGATATAAATATAAATTTTCTTTCTTCTATGTAGAGTTTGTCAGGATACGCTTTGTTTGCGTGGAATAAATATACTCATAGGTATAAGAAGGTATAGATTGATAACCATTTTCTTTTCGATCTATGAGCAACTGTTACTACTTAATCATCAACTGGTGAAAGTAAACTGAACTCATTTCCATGATTGTTTTTAAGAAATAAAATAATATTTGTGTGTAAACACTGCCTTGAATTTTCTAGTTGATTTAAAATTAGCAGCATGCTCCTTTTGTGATCCTTACTTTCTTTAATGTGAAAAAGGGGACTTCTAAGTAAGAGTATATCATACGAGACACTAATTGTAACGTTTACCTTATTATTTTCTAGATGAACATAATTCCAAGAGTCAGTTAAAGAAATCAACAGGAAGACCAGATAGTGGGCCATACTCTTGTATAACCACAGACATTTCTCCTAAAAAGAGTTGTGATGCCAAGACTTTAACTTGCATAATTGAATATGATAATGACTTAACTTTGGATATAAAGGATGAACCCATTCAAGGTATGACTAAATTTTCAACTAAAATGTCCTCAATAACATATGTAAAAAAAAACCTAAAAAAAAAATAATTTTCTAACTTAAAACCTACAATTTACGTTGTGTTAAATTTTCAGATTTAGAGACAGTTATAGACAAGAAACGTAATAAAAAAAATGTGTCAAAATTGAGTACAGCAGAGACAAGAGAAGACGGTAGTTTAGTTGCTAAAAAACGGTCGACCCGAAAGAAGCGAAAAATTCAGGAATCAAAACACGAACTGGGAAAGAAATACAAATGCGAAAAGTGTGCTCGCAGCTATACCCTAAAGCAAAATCTGAGGTTTCATCAAAAATTCCAATGCGACGTCTTGCCACAGTTCAGTTGCAAATTCTGCGACAAACGATTTAAACGGAAAAGTCACATGAATGTCCATATAGATCTCGTGCATCTTAAAACAAACTCCAAGACATTGCGAACGAGGTATAAATGTGACAAATGTGATCGGAGTTACAGTTACTTAAGTGGTTTAAATCTGCATAAACGCGTAGAACACGCAGCAGTTAAACCACAGTTTACATGCGATTATTGTTCTTATGAATCGAGACAAAAAACTCACTTGTCAACACATATTTCTGCAAAACATCCTAATAAGGATTAATTATTATGTACGCGAAACCTAAATTCTCAGGAAATTTCATATACTAGTTGAAAAATTGTATATTTCGATGCCAGAGGCCAAATGGCCCTTTACACGAGGAGTGATCATTGAGGTGGTTTAATAATACATTGGAAAATATTTTTCTGTGCTGGAGGGCAACGATCCCCCCAATTTGGCTGCAACTCTGAAAAAAGAAATCGTATATTTTTTTTAGAGATTGACCACCTTTTACAGAATCGAAAATAACCTAACTCAACAGGATGTGAACATAGTGACCGTTTATGATGTCAAATGGAGTCAGTAGTAAAACTGGCAAACAAACCATTTTGCTCATCGGAAACCGGTTAGCGAAACATTTTGACCACTGACCACCGATACGGTGCGGAATCGGATGTTTTCGATATCTGTATATGGTGGAAAAAAGAAGGTTTTGCATGAATGTGTAAAGAAAACACTTTTTTGCATTGCGTTAAATGCTTGTATAATGAAACCCTTAAATTATTTTTTGTGAAAACCACTGCATAATACTTAATTTTACTTTTAGAAGGTTCTGGAAAGAATATGTACTCTCGATAAATATTAACATCAATTACTTTTCTTCAGTGTAGAAATTGTATTTATACGTTTTATTTATTTGAAAAAATATGTAAGTATGAGAAGGTTATATTATTTATCATTTTCTTTGAGATTTGCTAGCGAGTTTGACGATTCAATCATTAATAAAGAAAGTAAACTGAATTCAATTCTATAAGTGTATTTAAGAAATAAAATACTATGTCTGTGTAGACACTACGTTTCATTTTCAAATTGAATCAAAATTATCTGCATGCTTCTTCAGTGCGATTCAAATTTTGTAGGCAATTAATCAATAATGGATTAGTGTAGGCTCACCGATATTCGGTGAGCTTAGACCAAATATTTTTGGTATGCCTAGACACTTCGTTCAATTTCTTCCACGTTATTTGATCTGTATTATTTATTATTTACTACGAAGGATGAATGCATTTTCTACTGATATTATACATTAAAAGGTGTTGTACTCTATCTTGAGTTAATAAAATAATCAGTTTTGTTTTATATTTGAAAACTTCCTTTTAACTTAATATCTTAGTGTCTTCTTAATGATGTGAATAGTGCTGGGGTATATCTATAACTCAAATTACAGAAATTCAAGCAAGTGAATTTTGTACATAGTACAAAATAGCAACATGCAAATTACCGATTTTATTTTTCTAGGGCAAGAAATTTCTTTGATAACAACTACGAAAAATGTGAAGCCATAACTATTACAGAAGAAATGATGAAAGTCTTCATCAAGTTGGATCTGAAAGCCAGTGAAATTTTGCGTCGAACGGAGGGTCTTCAAACAAATTTACTATTTTAGTTAACGAAATTTCGCATAAAATATAAAAATGCGCCCATTTTTATGATAGAAAATAAGTCCGGAAATCGAAACGCATTGAAGAAGAATGTTTAAATGCATATTAATAATGAGATTTTGTAGTTTCAAACACTATGATATAACTTGCCTCTTTCTTATGAATTGAGGCAAGTAAACTGAACTCTCCCATAATTTTATCGAAGAAATAATATTTCTGTGTGGAGACTACCTTTTATTTTCAAACTGATTCAAAATTATCTGCATGCTCTTCTCGTGGTCCCTACCTTCTTTGATCGAAAAAGTATGGTATTCCTATACGAACATGTAATATCATACAAATTTTGTAGATAATCATCAATGATGGCTTTAGACTCCACTACGTATGTTAAGGTTGGCCCCATATGATTTTTATACATACATTGGAGAAAGCTTTTCACACCGTATAAGGATTAAAATCATGTGAAATTACTAATTGTGACTTTTACCTCATAACTTTCTAGATGAACAGAATGCCAACAGTGAATTGAAGAAATCAGCAGAAATTCCAGATGGTGGGCCATATTCTTGTACTCACTTTTCTTCTGACCATAATTCTTATGCCAAGAGTTACATAGAATATGACATTAACGAAACGTTGGAAATTAAGGATGAAATCATCCAGGGTACAACTAGATTCGTTATCAAAATATTCAACTAAAATTATGAAATATAAAATTCAAATTACATTTTGATTAATTTTCCAGATCAAGAGACAGTTACAGGCAAGAAACGCAATAGAAAATATCAGTCAAAATTATGTACCGTACATGAAATAAAAGCTGATATTTTGGGTGTTAACAGCAAAGCGCGGACCCAAAAGAGGCAGAAAATTCAGGAATCGAAACACGAACTGGCAATGGAACACAAATGCGAAAAGTGTGCTCGCATCTATACCCTAAAGCAAAATCTGAGGTTTCATAAAAAATTTGAATGCGACGTCATGCCACAGTTCAAATGTGAATTCTGCGACAAACGATTTAAACGGAAAAGTCACATGACTTCCCACATAGATAAAGTACATCTGAAAACAAAATTAAGGACGCTAAAAACGAGGCATAATTGCGACCAATGTTCTCGAATTTACAGTTCCTCAATTGCTTTAAATTATCATAAGCGTTTAAAACATGCAGCAGTTACACCACAATTTATTTGCGATTTTTGCGGGCATAAAATGAATCTGAAAAGTAGCTTATCAAAACACATTACTTCACGCCATCTCAAGTAATTCAGTAAAAAATCCAAACAATTCTTCTTTGCCTTACACGCGTACGTATACCTTAAAATTACGTTCTGTGAAAATCACTCCATAATAATCATTCATTGAAGGAAGTAAACTGCATTCGTTTCGATAATTTTATGTAAGGTGTAATATTTCTGTGTAGAGACTATCTTTTATTTTCGAATTGGTTTAATATTAACTGCATGCTCCTTTCGTGCAGCCCATCTTCTTTGATTTGAAAAAAAATAGGAAACTCCAATATGAACACATAACATGAAACAAACTTTTACACAATTATCAGTAATGGTTTACGGCGTATGATTAGGTTGGCAATATTAATTTTTATGCATACATTGGAGAAAGTTTTTTACACTTCGAATTTCATTTCGAAAACCGATTTGAATTTCAGCTACGTTATTTCTTCAGCATGAGTTATCATTAACCATAAAAACTTATTGCACTTTCTACTAACATCATAGCCATTATAAATACGTTAAGAATTTATCTGTGTTGAGTGAATAAAATAATAATTTTTCTAAGATTAAGATACACTTCTTTCTTTGTACTATAACATCATACATTAATGATATTTTTGTAACAAATGCAGAAAAATTTCAATTTGAGAAACAACACAAACTAATTTTCCGGATATTTTGGAAGATTATGGTAGAATTACCAAAAATGAACGAAAATTCCCAGAAATTTTCGAAATTCTTTTGAATCAGAAATTACGAGAAATTTTGGAAATTTTCGGTAAATTAATAATTTACTGAAAATATCCGGAAATTTAAGGTATTCAAAACTTTACAGAAGAAATACAAAAATTTCTGGAAATTTATGGAAAATTGATGAATTACCGGAAATTTCAAGTATTTCATAATTTTCAAAACTTTCGAAAATTGTCAGAAATTTATGGTAATTTATCAGTAATTTATGGTAACTTATTATTTCGAGCTGGTGCAACCACTATTCATTGCTCACAATCAGTCTGTCAAGTGTCGAGTCACATTGAAGTAAGGTTATGATACTGGAAGTCCTGCAAAATAATTTTGAATCGAAATGTGTAAGCGTAATAGCTAAAAAATTAATCTTGCTTGAAGTGCGCAAGCGCAGCAGCCAGAAAAAGCAATCTTGCTCAAAAAGCGCAAGCGCAGCAGCTACATAAAGTCTTTTTATAAGTGATTTTTACCACGGTTTCGGAATTGGTCACTTCCCGCACGCTATACATGCCTCATAAATCTAACATTCCGTGCTTGCGTTACGAAAAAATTTTATGTTGATGTATTCATGACATTTTTATGATCTCAATACTTTTTTAAATCAATTTTCCACTTCGCAAACCGATTTTAATTTCATCTACATTATTTCTTTTGTAAGATTTATTATTTACGATAAAAAATTATTGCATTTTCTATTAATATTGTACATATATTTCTGTTTTACACTTTTATAGTTTAATACAGTTTTGAATTAACAAAATAATCATTTTTCTGATGATTAGATACTTTCTTCGAACATAATATTATTTAAGTGTACCATTGCTGCATAATGCTTTGTAATTGTCCGACTTATCAATCATGTAGGTATTGTGTGTAGTGTACACCGTAAGTCCTAGACATATTTTTTATCTGAATTTGTATAAAAACGTTGCAAAAAATTGAGAACTGCCCTACATTCGACGCAATATTTTACTGGCTCTCAGATTCTTCTCAAGAAAAATTGCCAGCAAATATTCCATAAAAACTGGTGCTAATTGAAAACCCGGACAGGTATATAGTTTGCTATGAATTATTATTATCAATTGAGTCCATGTTAAATGCACGTCGAAAATTACTAACAGTAACTTTCACCTTTTTATTTTCTAGATCAACTGAATGTCAAGAGTGTATCAAAGAAATCAGCAGAAACACCAGATGCTGGGTCATATTCTTATACTCACTTTTCTTCTGAAAATAATTCTTATGCCAAGAGTTTCATAGAATACGTCATTGACGAAACTTTGGAAATCAAGGATGAAAACATCCAGGGTATGACTAGATTTACAATCGAAATATTTAACTGAGAATAGGAAATAAAAATTGCATATCACATTTTGTTTTATTTTCTAGATCAAAAGACAGTTACGGACCAGAAACCTTATAGAAAATATGAGTCAAATTTTTGTGCCGTAGACAAAAGAAAATCTGATATTTTGTCTGTTAACAGCAAAGTGTGGACCGAAAGGAAGCAGAAAATTCAGAAATCAAAAAAAAAATCGGAAAAGCAATACAAATGCGAAAAGTGTGCTCGAATCTATAAACATGAGCCGAGTTTGTATAAACATACAAAATTTGAATGCGGCATCATGCCACAGTTCAAAATGTAAATTCTGCGACAAACGATTCAAACATAAAAGTCACACTAATAACCATGTAATTCGTGTACATCAAAAAACAAACCTATGGACATCGAACATCAGGCATAATTGCAACAAATGTTCGCGAAGTTTCAGTTCCTCCGATGCTTTAAGGCAGGATTCTACTTTGAAATTTTTTTTTTCTTCAATTTTTTTTTTCTTTCATTTTTCGTAAGTAAATATATTTGAGAATACTCTCTGCAAATTTCAAAAACATCCGAGCATCCTAACTGTACTTTTCCGTTCCTCGAAAGTGCGCGCTAATCCGATGCGCGCAGTGACCCAATTCATACCTGGCTTTGTTCGCTCGAGCCACGTTTTTTTACCGCTTGTTAAAAAAATCTCCGAAACTGCCAAATCGATTGGTCTGAAATTTTTACCACATAATCTGTACACATATATTAACCGGTGGTAGCAGATTTATATAAGAATTTTTATTTTTAATATTATTTTTTTGCAAAAAATAAGCAAAAAAATGAGATTTTTTATTATTTTTCTTCGAATTGCCGCTATTTTGTTTTTTTTTCATGTAAATGAAAGAATCTGCTATCACCGGTTGCTGTTGTCATGCTGAACCTAAAACTATTTGATTTTTTAATTTCAGATGGACCGATTTCAAGATTTTCTTAACAGCGCAGAGGCTATTATGTTTTGAGGCGTTGTATTCAAGTGTCATTTAAATGTATATAGAGCGCATAAAATGAACTAAAAATTTTTTTGAAATGTATTATAAGAGTATACTTATTAAGCATAACAAACCCTACATCAATATCTTTCTTAATGTTCTAATAAAGAATTGAGAAAAATAGCATTTTTTTCGAGCGGTCGAAGTAGAATCCTGCCTTAAATTATCTTAAGCGGGAACATGCAACAGTCAAACCACAATTCATTTGCGATATTTGTGGGCATAAAACGAATCAGAAAAGTAACTTGTCAACACACATTACTTCACGCCACATGGATCGCTTATAGCGAAAATGAACTCAAAGAAGTCCGTATTCAGGCATGAATGCGACAAATTTTCCGAAGTTACTCTTGGATGAGAGATTGAACTTGACATAAACGTTTAGATTACGCAGCAGTCAAACCACAATATATTTGCGACCATTGTGGCCAAAAAACGAATCGAAAAAATAGCTTCTTAGAACGCATTATTTCACGCCATCTTAAGAAATTCAGTAGGAAATTTAAAAAACTCTTTTTTGCCTGCGTATTTATATCTTTAAATACTTTTTCTGAAAATCACTCCATGATACTTAATCAGCAATAATTGAGGAAAGTAAACTGAACTCTTAATCATAATTTTATCGAGGAAATAATATTTCAGTGTGGAGACTATCTTTTATTTTCAAACTGATTCAAAATTATCTGCATGCTCTAATTGTGGTCCCTACCTTCTATGATGGAAAAAGTATGGTATTCCTATACGAACATATTATATTATACAAATTTTGTAGATAATCATCAATGATGGCTTTAGACTCCAGTACGTATGTTTAGATTGGCCCCGTATGATTTTTATGCATACATTAGAGAAAGATTTTCACACTGATTTGAATTTTATCTAAATTATTTATTCTGTATGATTTATTATTTACTATAGAAAATTATTGCATTCCTTACTAATTTTATACATACGTTCACGAATGTATTTTGTTGTGAGTTAATAAATTATTCATTTTTCTGAGACTTAGATACTTTCCTTTACTATAATCTTATACATTAACGAGTATGTTGTATTCTGAGTTAATAAAATAATAATTTTTCTAATATTTAGATACTTTCTTCGAACCTAATATTATTTAAATGTACGTTTACTGCATAACGCTTTGTAATTGTCCAAATTATTTATCATGTAGGGAATCACAGTAAACCATCGGTGTGGAATTTTTTGTATCTCAATTTTAACAATAAAGATTTTCCTTGTTCCATCATTTTCTTTCGTGTTTCAAAAATAGTGTCACCCAAAACTAAACCGAATTTGGCATATTTTTGAGAATCGGCGTTTTATAGTGTTGTAGAGACTAGTTAGTGCATGCAGGGGTACATATAGAAATATAATTACAGTTTAAGTGCATGAAATATTGAAATTAAAAGTTTTTGGATAAAAAATATTAAATTGCGGCAAATGAAAAAAATTTTAATTGATGTATTCATGACATTCTTTTACTCTCAATACTTTGATCTCCTGTGGGTTATTATTTTTAATTGAGTCAAATTATACTGAAGTATAAGGATTAAAATCGTGGAAAATCACTAATTGCAACTTTTCCTTAATAATTTTTTAGATCAACCAAATGCCAACAGTGAATCGAAGAAATCAGCAGAAATACCAGATGGTGGGCCATATTCTTGTACTCACATTTCTTCTGACCATAATTCTTATGCCAAGAGTTTTATAGAATACGACATTGACGAAACTTTGGAAATCAAGGATGAAATTATCCAGGGTACGACTAGATTTGTAATCAAAATACTTAACTAAAATTATGAAATGAAAATTACAAATTATATTTTGATTAATTTTCCAGATCAAGAGACAGTTACAGGCAAGAAATGTAACAGAAAATATAAGTCAAAGTTATGTACCGTACATGAAAGAAAAGCTGATGTTTTGGGTGTTAACAGCAAAGTGCGGACCCAAAAGAAGCAGAAAATTCAGGAATCAAAAAAGGAAATGGAAAAGAAATACAAATGCGAAAAGTGTGCTCGAATCTATAAACAGCGGAATAATTTGTATACTCATCAAAAATTCGAATGTGGCGTCATGCCAAAATTCAGATGTAAATTCTGCGACAAACGATTCAAACGGAAAAGTAGCATGACTTCCCACATAGATAAAGTACATCTGAAAACAAAATTAAGGACGCTGAAAAAGAAGCATAATTGTGACCAATGTTCTCGAAGTTACAGTTCCTCAGTTGCTTTAAATTATCATAAGCGTTTAAAACATGCAGCAGCTAAGCCACGATTTACTTGTGATATTTGCGGATATAAAGCGTATTTGAAAAAAAACTTGTCCAAACATATTACTTCACGCCACGTGGGTCGCTTACATCAGAAAACGGACACAAAGGAATCGGTATTGGGACTTCAATGTGACAAATGTTCTCAACGTTTCAGTTTTCTAGCAAGTTTAAAACGGCATAAGTTTTCAATACATGAAGCAATTAAGCCACAATTTATTTGCGATATTTGTGGGTATAAAACAAATCGAAAAAGTAACTTGTCAAGACACATTACTACATGCCACGTGGATCGCTCCCTTGAGAAAGCAAAATTAAACATGCCGGTATTAGAGCATAAATGCGACGAATGTCCTCGAAGTTATGCTTGGCTGAGAAATTTAAATCGACATCAACGTTCAAAACATGGAGCAATCAAACCACAATTTATTTGCGATTTTTGCGGACTTGAAACGGTTCGTAAAAATAGCTTGTCAAAACACATTACTGCACGGCACCTGGGTAGCTTACATGAGAAAACGAGTTCAAATAAGTCGGTTTCAAGGCATAATTGCGACAAATGTTCCCGAAGTTACATTTTTCTAGGAAATTTAAATCAGCATAAAATTTTAAGACATGGAGCAATCAAACCAGAGTTTATTTGCGATTATTGCGGATGTAAAACGATTATGAAATGTAACTTGTCCAGACACATTACTTCACGCCATATAAAGACATCAAAATTAAGGCATAAATGCAACAAATGTTCTTTAAGTTACAGTTTGCGAAAAAATTTATATCGACATAAACGTTCAAAACATGGAGCAAATAAACCACAATTCATTTGCGATGATTGTGGGTATAACACGCATCTGAAAAGTTACTTGTCAAGACACATGACTTCACGCCACTTAGAGACATCGAAATCAAGGCATAAATGCGACAAATGTTCTCGAAGTTACAGTTTGCGAAGAAATTTGAATCGACATAAAAGTGAAAAACATGGAACAAACAAACTACAATTTATTTGCGACTTTTGCGGTCATCAAGCAAATCTGAAAAGTAGCTTGTCAAGACACATTATTTCACGCCACTTAGAGACATCGAAATCAAGGCATAAATGCGACGAATGTTCTCGAAGTTACACTACGGCATTTGCTTTAAATCGACATAAAAGTGAAAAACATGGAACAAACAAACTACCATTTATTTGCGACTTTTGCGGTCATCAAGCAAATCTGAAAAGTAGCTTGTCAAGACACATTATTTCACGCCACTTAG
>JAUMHM010000016.1:44120728-44134922 GCA_032362435.1 Melikaiella ostensackeni | reverse complement strand
TTTTTATTTAATATATAGCCCAATAATTTCTTGAATAATTAGTCATCTGTCTAATTTCGCTTCATTTAATTTGACGTTTGCCCTACATTTCGAACACTAGCGCCACGTTCGGGAAGACTGGGCGTGTACTTCATCCACAACATGCTCATTTTTCGTTACATTACTTTGGTCTCTTTATGCCTATTCTCCATGAAATTATTCAACCATTTTTTTGAGCCTCTGAAAAATTTTCTCGCTGAAAATGTACCAAAATGTATCTTAAAAAATGATGTAGATTACTAAAAAAAATTAGCATTTCGAATCTTACTCAGATTATAACGAACCCAGAATTAAAATAATTAAATTTTAATTGAATTCTGCAATTTCAGGATTCAAACAGTTTGTAGTGAGGGAATTGATGAAAATCACGGCCCAATTGGATGATATACAACAGGGTCAACAACAACTCGTATCCAAGATCGAGGTAGTGGATATTGATCCAAAACAAGCAAACGCGATGGATAGGTTCATGGAGGAATACTCGCTCAATTTGCCTTTCAAATCTGTGTCAGAATTTGAGCACTTTGACTTAATTTTGAGAGCTAATCCAATTGCCAGGAACAAATTCGTAAGTTTATTTATTTATTTCTATAAATAAATAAAAATGATGTAAAATGGAATATGAAAACTGGACTATAGAAGAAGAAAAAATACTGTTGGTCGGAGAAAACACCTTGGCTTTCGCAATCAATGACTAGTCACTGAAATTCTATTCGTTTTTTACTGATTTTCCAGTAGCATTTACTGAAGCTTCCGAATGATTCACATAGAATAACTTTTTCATCGAAAAACCAGTGACTAAAAACAAATTTTTTCTTCAATTTCGAGTTCTATCAAAATTTGAATCAATGGATTTTCACACATATGAGAATCAGTGACTCATTTTTCAGAATTCGAATCAGCCTAAATGCACTGGGAAATTGTGGAAAGAAATTCCAGTACTGATTTCTCTGTAGATAAAGTTAGCGATGTTTTAGTGACGATTACTGGAAATTTTAGACTTTTTATTAGGGAGCAGTGAAAATGACCGAAATTGCAGTGAATATTCACTTATTAATGTCTTGCAAAATGATTCACTGATTCTCAGTGATATCTCACTGATTCAAATTTATAGAGAATAGTTTTTTTTAACTGGTGTTTTCCAAGACTTCAATTTATTTACATTTATGCACTGAAAGAAAAAAAAATGAATATAATTTTCTTAATCTAGCAAGGCATCACTTACAAGGGCCCTTTTCACTAAATTTGTCTTTGAAATAAGGATAGTCTTTCTAGTGAGGGAAGAGATGTGATCGTTTTCAGATACACTACTGGCGGAAATTATCTAAACGCCTGTTTTTTGAGCTGTTGTTAAAGTCTCTTAATTTTTACAATATTTACACGAAATTTCTTCCATTAAAATCGCACAAAACATAATAAGAATCTTGGTTTAATAAGTCCAAGTTGAAGGCAAAATGTCAATTTTATCAAAAGATATTGCAAGAAAATTTCAAATTTTGATGTTTTCGAAATATTGTAGTAACTCCGGAAATAATTAACATTTTTTTAAGTTCTTTGGCTCATTTTGCAGACAGGTCTCCATAGTATTTTTCTGAATTATTTAGATATTTTTAGAGTTTCTTTCCTAAATTTTCCTAAATTCGTGCTCAAGAACTTTAAAAAAATTGTTATTATTGCTAGAGTTATTCAAATTTTTCCAAAACATCGAACTTTGACGGTAATGTAAGTTAACAAAAAAAGTGAAAAGAAATACATGTTAGTTTACTATGTCCAGCACAACTGATGTGAATTTTGTATATTTTTCAATCTGATTGAGGGTGAGTTCGAATGCTTTTTGAACTGTTGCAAAATCAGTTTTATTAGGTGAAATTTTTCTTTGTTATTTTGGATTAAATTTTGAAGAAAACTACGCTTAGGCATTACAATACCTGTTTTCACAAAACTAACCAGAAAGCACGAATTTTTCATTCCAAAAAAAGCTTGCAAATTCGATAATTCTACGAAGACGTTTTTTGAGAAAATTGTTGTCAGTTTTTATTTTCATATTAGATAATAAGTAAGTTGTGTAAGTTTAAAAGAAAACGGATGATATAAGTATTAATTTTGTTTTCTGTGGATTTAGTGTGGAATCCATCGTCTGTAAAATTAAATATAGTTTTTAGATTGCAGGCATTTTAATGCTTCCTACCAAAGTTTTTTCTTCTATTGATTTTTCGGTAACCTATTCTAAACCATTTGCTTTGGTAGCTTAGTGTGATAAGAGTTCTAAAGAAAGTTGAAAACTTCTCTTTCTTCCGTTTATCAATTTATTATTTATTTTATTTGTTTATTCTTTCAATTTTTTTAGGTATCTATGATAAAATCCTGTAGCAAAAAGTCTCTTTTATCAGAAATCGAATACATCCATAAGTCGACTTGAATCTTCAATTCAAATATCTTATTTTTTGTTGTTGCAATTTTCGAAAATTGCTTTGTCTTAAATAATAATTTCACATATTTTTTCGGACTAAAATCACTTTTTCTTTTTTTTCTAGATGAATTCGCTGCTCGATCTTTTCGACAGGAATCACATTGCAACAAAGACCCTGGTGAACATTATGAAGAAATACATGTCCAGGGATGTTGCCTTAAACTATACAGCTATAAAACCGGTGAAGGACAAACTGGTCCTAAAAGGGACGACTTTCTGCAAATGTGTCATAAGTAAGATTTAATATTATGTATATTAATTTATTGATTTCATAATCTTGAGCGTGTATTTTTTTGGTATGTTAAAAAAACTGCTTATTTAAATAACTTTATTTTCTGATACTTTAATATTCTCTTTCTAAAACTTCTTCCTCGCTTCTTAACTTCTTAAATACCCAGATTCGTATTTCAGAACTTTTATAATAAACAATTCTATTACAACTATAAATGCAAAATACAATTTCTCTATTCCAGATGTCCTCTTGAAGAACCACGTCGATAAGGTGACTGGGAACAAGGCCACCGAGCAAACCCTATTATCAGCTCTAGGATCTGTTCTAGCTAATGCTAAGGACTGGGAAGGCTACAGAGCCCGAAGATTTAAATCTTCTATGCAAAGAGATGATAACGAGTCTTCAAACTAATCATTTTGCGTGTTTTTTTCTTAATTTCTCTCATATTATGTATCTTATTCATTTGGTGTTCTTGTATGACTAATGAAACAAATAAAATTGTATCGAATAAATTTCTTGTCTGCTGCAAGGCACATTTCTTCATCCTGAGATGAGTTTTCGGTAGAATATGTTTCTAATCTTTAAGCCTTAGCCTAAAATGATAAACTACATATCTAACTTTTCAAAAAAGACAAATTTTCAAAAGAATATCAGCAGATGAATATTATTCACTTCAGTAGAAAACCTGACAAAAATTGTACTTACAGAACACTATTATGCTTCTTAATTTCATTTGCATTTGCATGGACTTGACCAAGCCAATATTTTACGAGTTATTTAAAAAACCTCAGGAATTGAATCTAAAGTTCACCCGTGAAGCGAGAATGATAATTTAATTATACTAATTTTTGTTTTTTTATTTTGCAGGTTTTCATCATTATTCATCAACAAAACTGGCGAAATATCTCGAGCATCGTATGCGATACATGAATGCAATAAACACCAAAAAATATCCTTGTGGATCATGTAGCAGTGTTTTTGGACACAAAAACAGCCTGATGACTCATTTGCGTTATGAGTGTGGACAACCCCCAAGATTCCGGTGTCCCTATTGTTCGTTTATCAGTAAAAAAACATCAAATGTACAACAACATATTCGAAGGAAACACGAAGGTTCCAAAGTTTATGTACAAGACATTTACAGTTTACAAAAGCGATTGTAATGAAGATTTTTGCAAGCTGTAAATGAAATTTTGAGAAAAATAAAATCTGTCTTCTACAATTCTACATGTTCATTCTAGAGTATGTTTGAATCACAAATTTTTTATTTTATCATTTCTTTAGGTCCGTATTATATTTATTTTAATGTAATATTCGTCTCATCTGTGTATTTTGTCTATTGTCTTATTTTACAACGATTATGAGTACATTTATTTTATACATCAATCGGTGTTATAAAAAAATGTTATTATAAAAATCGTTATTAAAAAATGATGTTCTGATGTAATAGGTATTTATAAAAAAATACATATGATAACTAATGTAACGAATTTCTCTAGGTTTCAGATTTAAATCCGTTTCAAATCAAGAAGAATTTTGGTGTTTGAAATGCAATATTCAGTATCCAGGAAAACGAAGTTTATACGAACATCTAACCCTCTACTGTGGAAAACCAGCCCGTTTTCAATGTCCTTACTGTTTGGCTTGCATGAAACAACGATCAAATATGTATAAACATATTCGAAGAATGCACAAAGGATTTACTATTCAAGTTATTGACTTAAAAATTCCAGAAAGTTAAATAAATATTTCTACTTATTTTTTTTTTAACTTGAAGGTTTTTATATTTCCAATTTAACTGTCATAATAATCCTGAGTTATGTATCAATTATAAAGCCTTCAATGTATAATATTATTAATTTCAGAAGCGCAATTATAAAATGTTTGGAACACATTGGTTGAGGTTTGATTTCGAATTGTTATCTCTAATAGCAGTTTTCATATTTGACAGAACAGTTCTGTTTTCAATAAACGTGAAGTTTCATTGATGTTCATTTTATTTTTCACGAGAAAAAAAGTGCAATGGCCAATGTTGTGTTTCAGAAACTATTAGATTTCTTTTTTATTTTCTCAGAATTTAGGCATCAAAAATTTTTTTCTTTTGTATCTCTAATAAAAGTAGGGCATATTTTCTCTTTCATTATACCATTACTAGAAAAGAAATTTCTTTGCGTTGAAAAACTCTTCATAAGGTTTAGAAAAAGTTTTATGTACTCTATTTTCTCGAATAAACTGAATTGTTTTGAAAAAAGAAAAAATAGTCACAAGGCTTGAAATTCGTTGAATAATTAGTGATATTGCCCTCTTCTCTAAACTCTAAATTAGTTTTAGGATTTCTCTTTTCAGCTTCAAATTATTCAAGCTTGAAAAAATTTGATCCAAACTTTGAGGATTTAATTTTTTTTAATTAGAAATTTATTTAGATGCTCAACTCCGTCTGCTTTCAAATTCAATTTGTTCAACGTTGAACGATTAAAGTTTCAATTTTCAATATTTCTGATTGGAAATTCTTAAAAATGAAAATTTCTATTTGAGATTCTTAAATTTTGAACAATGCAATTTGAAATGTTCGATTTTATGGACACATTTTAGTTTGAAAAGGAAAATTTACAAATCCTGTTAAAGTAATTGAATTTCAAACACCATAAGGTACATTTTAAAGTTAATTTTTTTTCAATTGCAAGTATTTTTAACTCAAACTTGTTAAATTTTAAATGAGTTTTGCTTTATATTGTATTTTTCAAAATAAAATATATCCAAAATTTCACTGAATGTTTAACTTTAAGTGTCTTCAAATTGAAGTTGTTAATTCGAATTTTTCCATTTTGTACGTTTTAATTTTAAAGTTATTCAATTTCAAATATGCTTTAATATAAAATAGTTAATTATTTAGAAGTAAAATAATGAATGTATGTGTAATAATTTGGAATGAAAATTCTCAAATTCGAAAAAATAAGTTTGATTTCATATAAAAATATTTTCTGCTCAGTTATTTATCATAAAACTTTAAAATTTTGGGTGTTTGAAATTTAACGCTTTTGAATTGAAATTATTCAATTTATAATATATTTAATTCCGAAAATTCTTCACTGAAAGGCTTTCGATTTAGAACTGGTTCATTCTTGACGACTTTAAATTGAAAATTATTCATTTCAATTCGAGGTGATAAAAATTTGTATTTTCTGATCATTTATAGGGATTTCAACCGAATAAACTAAATTCTTCTAAAAAAAAAATAGCTTTAAATTTCTTTTCTCAATACCCACGATAACCCTCCTGATCACAAAGTTATATCTACGATAAGTTAAATCTTTTTCTTCAAATAAATGTAATTTTGCACACGATTGAAACCCGAAACACTTCCTTTCATCAAATGAACATTTATTACTCATTTCTATGATTACTAACTTTCTGGGGAATCATTTAATAAAATAACCCCACAAGCAAACAAAATTATTATGATACTTATTGATTTCTAAATTTGCACTGAATAAAAAACTATTTGCTTCCATTTATTTTAATGCATATTCTTTTATTTTCCAGGATACTCAGCATCACGTGGCAGAAGTAATGGAAATTCGAGGCATCAAATTACAAAGAAATTCCAGTGCCCTAATAAGTGCGGATCTTCTTTCGACCACGCATTCAACATTGCAAGACACTTGCGTAAATCATGCAACAAAGTACATCTCAATATTATCAGAAAGAAAAAAATTCACAAAGAAATTTCACGTAAGCCTGAAAGATATCATTGTCCGAACAACTGCGGACGTTCTTTTAATTTCAAGCACACTTTGGAAGGCCACATTCGTACAGTTTGTGGGAAAATGCGATTCCAGTGTCCATATTGTTCTAAATATTGCAGAAAAAGTTGGAGTGCTTCTTTGCATATAAAATATCGTCATCCTGGTCGAAGAAATTACGTAATTGATGTTTTTAAGAAAAGCGAAGCTAAAGAGATTTTGGAAACGAAAGATAGCGATGATATTGAACTGGTAGAAATTGATGACAGCGATGATCCATCTGGTTCAAGAAATTCGAATTTACCAATGGAAGAAAACAATTGTCCCTTTTGTGGGAAATCTTTTCATGATTCTTTGAACTTAGGCATGCATATAAAATATGATCATTTTTACAATCCAGTAGACGAGGAAGAGGAAAATGATGATTTGAGAGGGCAGCAGGAAGAAATTGAAGATTCGCTACATTTTAACGAAGGCCTTCAAGAAAGTCTAGTTGTTGCTGAATTATCTGGTGGTTTGGAAGATACAGAACCAAACTTATCGATTTCTAAAAAGGGCAAAGCAGTAGTGAAAAGTAAAATTACTGATGAAATGAAAAAAAAATCAAGTCGTAGAACTAATTTTTTATGCCCAAATAAATGTGGGAGCCTCATTAAATATGAACATAATTTACCGAGGCACATAAAAAACGTTTGTGGGAAAAAAGATCGAAATTTAAACTGTCCTTTTTGTAAATTCCGTTCCAAATTCAAAAATAGTATGACGATGCATATCAAAAATTATCATCGAAAAGGGGAAACAAGTGTGGTTGTTGAAAATGAGGATAATTTGAAACCAACTTAAGAGACTAATTCTGTCAAGAAAGAAAAACTTGAAAATGTTATTACCGAGCTAGGATAGACTGAGTGGTTAATTTAAGTCTAGAGTTTTTTTTCTGTCTTATGATATATAAATATATTCGTAAGAGGAACTATTTAAGATAAAAAGTTAAAGAGTTATTTTTTCTTTATTTTCAGAATTGTTACACACTTATTACTCTGAATACCCTCAAGTAATTGAATTTTGCATTAAAATGTTGCATTATATTTTATAGAATTAGTAAGCCGAAGCTAGATAAGACAGTTTATGATTAATTTCGGGAAAAAATTACTTTTTCAGGTAGAGCTTTTAGTACTTTTAATATTTAGCGTACTTTAATTTAATATTCGAAAAGAAGGATAAATATGGCGCTATTCAATTTTTCAGGAGTAAAAAAATAACTGTAAGATAGTTCAATTAATGCTTCGTTCTGTGTTTTTTTTTTCAATGTCACCTTCATTGCAGACAAGTTAATTTCTGATAAGTTTACGTATTAAGTTTTTTCTCTGAAACAAAAAGTTACAGTATAAGGAAATAAATATCAGAAACATTGAAATTGTAATGAAAGGACTTTCTATTTTGTTTGATTAATGTAGATTAAAACACTTTTGACTTTGTATTACATATAAAACTTTTTTCTAGATTCTTATACTTTACTGATATTGTGGAACATTACTTCGAAAATGTATTAACATAATAATAAAAAGATTGATAAAGGAGAATACATAGTTAATCAATACTTTCAATGAAATAAAATATATATATATATATATATATATATATATATATATATATATATGCATTGATTTTGAAAAACTTAATTTAGAAATTAGGTTCACTTTCATTTACTAACAATTTGGAACATTACAATAAGGAAAACTTGTAACTGTAAGTGAAGGAGATTGTTCATTTGTTGACAATTTCAATAAAAAGATTCAATTTTTCTAGAATGCTCAGTCCCAAATAAAGAGTATTAAATTTTGTACGCTTACAGTTAAAATTTGAGCAAAAAAATTCAATTTACTACGGTTTCAATCTGAATTTATTTCGCCGTGTATATTTTAGTTGTGTTTTCAAAGCATAGGTATTATAATTTTTAATTGAGCAATTTGGAAATTTTTTCAAATATTGAGCGCGTCCAAGTTGAAACTGTTACACTTCAAACATTTTAACATGAAGTCGTACAAAATTTGAAGGAACCAATATAAAAATTGTTCATTTTTGAACATTCCAATTTTCAGTAAATTGATTTTGAAGATGTACAATTTCAAGTTCTCAAATTTGGAACGCTTGAATTTTAAATGTTTCACCTGCACCTTTTAATGTTTAATATTGAAATTTTTTAATTTTTCACGTTTAAATCTTATATTATACGACATCTGATATTGTACGACTTTGAAAAGTAAGTTTCAAATTATTTAATTTTGAAAGCTGTCAAGCTCAAATTGTCCAATTTTTAATATTTTAAGGAGCATATCTAGTACTCTAGACGAGGCCCAGCTCGGAAACTTGGCATCCTTCAAATCATTTTTTATTTGACTTTTAAAATAAATAAATTAGGCATGTTGCTTAAAGTCCAAATATAATTTCGGTTTCACTACATTGCCACTGTACAACGTACATTACTATAATCATCGGACTACAAAAATGTGCTTTTTATCTAAAATAGGTATATTGGTATATATACTTTATAATTTATAATTAATATAATCCTTCATCTCATAACGTATGTTGTCTAAAATATTACCAATATGAATAAATTTTTAATTCGTTTTAATGAAATCAATTATTTTTGTCTAGATGGTGCGTATCTGGCGATGCCTAACGATAATTACGATGCAAGTACTGGAAAATATCACTGTCCAAATTGCAAGAGCGGCTTTGGAAAAAAGGAATCTATGCTGTCACATTATAGACACGAATGTGGAAAACCTCCTCGTTTCAAGTGTCCCTATTGTTTCCTGTGCAGTAAAAAAAATTCCAACATCTACAAGCATATCAGAAAGATTCACCCCATGAACCCAGTAACGCTTGAAAAGCTTTACTGAACAATAAACTGAAATAATATGACAATAAATTTTATATTTTCTATAAAAATATTCTTCTTTATCGAATTTTCATAATTTGTATGTAAAAATAAAATTTCGCGACGAACACTTCTTTATTTTATTAAATAATGAATTTTAATATTTAAGAACATATTTCAAAATCATATCGATCAAAGCTTCTGTGTGCAAGTTCTTTTACGTTTCTATGAAAATTGCGTTACTATGGATATAGAACGTTTAGAAAAATGTGCCTCCTTTGGATTTATGTATGGAATGTATATGTCAGGCGAAATAAACCATCATTTGTATTCTAGATTTTTTCAAATACACATATATCAAGAAATATATGATATGTTTTAATACCTTTCTATAGATATGAATATATTTCTAAATCATTCACTTTTCCATTGTACATATTACATGATATGGCTTTAAAAAAAATTATTTATCTTTGTTGTTAAAGTTACATTTGCTAGATCACTATTATTGATTGGATATTGTGACCGCTGTTTTGGGTCCGGTGTTATAAATTCAAAATGCGATCCTTCTTGTGTTTACATTGCGTGGCCTTTGTATACCATATCTGCTTTTCACTCATAATATGCGGTGTTTAACTTAATATCGAGTATTGAGTGTTTTTTTTAAAGGAAATGAAAGTGAACCACGTAAATCGAGTGCAAGCCTTGCAAACCGTGTGAAGTGTTCTTCATCTTCAAAAAAAAAAAGGAAAGAAAGTGAAACACGAGTGCAAGCTGCGTAAGTTGTGTGTATGTGTATGTGTTGTTCGAGATGAGCCCATTAAAGGCAGTTAAAAATGTGCTAATTACGCATCGAGTTAATGGTGCTAATTATCAACTTTGGAAGTTCCACGTGCAAACACTTCTCCGTAATCATGGACTTCTTGATATAGGAACTAAGAAGAAACCGGAGAAACATCCCTTCAAGTGGATTCGAAGAGATGGAAGAGCTATGGCCATTCTGGTATCGACCCTTAAACCTGACTAAGCACAACTTATAGTAACTGCAAAATCCTTAAAAGAAATTTGAGATCTTTTGGCGGCTATTCACGCAAAAAAGAGCGAGACTAGCGTCTTGGCGTTATACAAGGAATACTTTGCTCCAAACATGAAAGAGACCGATTCCGTTACCGCATGTGTCTCTAAGATTATGCAATTTGCAGCTGAACTAGAGGATCAAGGAGAAAAGTTGTCTGAAAATGTCAAGATGGTTTGCATAGAGAGCAGTTTGACGCCACGTTTCCAAAACTTTAAAACGTTCTGGTACGACATGAAAGAGGGTTGTGACCTCAACAGTTTACTGGCAAGGTTAAAGCTTAAAGGTTAAAGGAAGATCAGCTTAATAAACATGAAGAAGCTGACACTTCTGCGGGTGCCTTTAATACAAAAATTCTCAATCACCAACGTCCTTCACGAAAAAACCTTCGAAATTGCATAAAAGAAAAAGTTTACGCGATGTTTTGGATACGAGCAGATGGGTCATTGGGAGAAAGAGTGTCCATAAAGGAGAAAGGTCAATGGAAATTAATCGAAATCCTTGCAAAGTTGTTACGAAAGATTGGGACACAAAAATCTATCAACTATTAAAACAGTGGTTCAAAATTAAGTAATTAATGGCGTAGAGATCACTGCCTATACGGAATTTTTTCTGCGAGCAGTGCAAACTAGGCAAAGCTTGTCGTGCACCTCATTTTCTACAACAACCGATAAATTTATAACCTTGCGAAGGGATCCATTCCGATGTAAGTGGACCAATGTCAGCAACAGAAAATGGAGGTTTCAGATTCTGTGTAACATTCAAAGACGTGGCCACAAGTTTGCGATACGTGCATTTCCTTATGCACTACTACAAAGTTTTTCCCAAGTTAAAGAAATTCCTCCAGTTGGCAGAAAACACTTCGAGAAAGCTAGTGAAGTTATTCCGTTCAGACAATGGGACGGAATACATTAATAATGATGTTAAAAGCTCCTCAAAGATCATGAAATTACGAACTTTCTGCCAGAACAATCTTGCTAAGTAGTAATCTAAAAACTAGTCTCTGGGGAGAAGTAGTATGTGCAGCCGTTTACATACTTAATAGAACTCCTACAAGTAAAAATCTAGATATAACTCCGTACGAGTAGTGGTTTTCAAAGAAACCTTCACTTGGTCACATGCATGCTTTGGGTACAGTAACTTACGTCCATGTTCCGAAAAAGAAACGAATGACATGGGAGCCAATAAGTGAAAAGATTTAACTAGTGGGCTATGATGAACAAACATCAAAAAAATTCCGCCTATATAATCCAGGAACAGGCAAAATCGTAGTTAGGTGTGATGTTGATTTTGATGAAGTTATCAAATCCAACAAGACTCAAGACGTTAAAGAGAGTCTTTTTCTTGAAGAAAGTGGTACGGATTTTGAAGAGACACTAGTTGATTAACGATCCAATAAGGAGTAGGGTATCAATCAAGAAGAAATGGAGACGCAATCTACTGATTTACAAACCACTAAGGAGCAGGATGTTATTGAATAAGAAATAGAAATGCACTCTATAGTGGAAAGTAAGACACCCGAATTGAATAAAAGTTTTAAAGTGCAAAAACCTTGATACAATTTGCGAAGAAACATTAAACCGCCCTTAAGATACGGGGAAGCCGCGCTGTCTGCAAAGATTAAAAAGCCCCTATCATATTCAGTGGCCCTCGAGTCACCAAGCGCTGAAGCATGGAAAGGAGAAATGCAAGTAGAATAACGTTCTTTGGAAGAAAACAAAACACGGAATTTGATGCCTCTGCTAGAAGGTCGCTCAGCTGTTGGATACAAATAGTTGTTCAAAATAAAACTACATTTGGAAATGATAAAGTCTGAGTGAAAGCAGTACTTATTGCGATAGGTTATTCACAAATTGAAGGTATAGACTACAAGAAACCTTTGACCCAGTAGTGCGTTACGATTCGATACTCACCGTATCGGCGCTAGCAAGTATTCATGGAACTTCCGGAAGTTCTGGAGGCCAATTCACTTAGGGGAGGTCCGATCACCTGGAGAAACCATAGACAGTTAACTGTAGCATTATCAGTCACAAAAACTGAGTTTATAACAGAATGTGAAGGCACCAAAGAAGCAATTTGGATTCGTCAATTACTAACGGACTTGAAGAAAGACATCAAACAAACCACTCCTGTTTTCATAGACAATCAAAGCGCAATTCGACTGATCAAAAATCCTGAAGTTCATAGCAGAACAAAACATATTGATGTTAAAATGTTTTTTCATAAGAGAAACTGCTCAGTCAAAACCAGTACTCATCGACAATGTCCCGAATTCCGAACAGATAGCCGATATGTTTACCAAGCCGTTAACAAATAATAAGTTCACGACGAATGTCACAAAATTAGGATTAAGAAATTTAGATTAATTGTGAAGCAAATAGTGAATAGCGAGTGGGAGTGTTAAAGTTATATTCGCTGGATCACTATTATTGATTATATATTGTGACCGCAGTCTCGTTTTCGGGGTTAGACACTCAAAATGCGATCCCTCTCGTGTTCACCTCGCGTGGCCTTTTAGTGCGGTTTTTTTGAGGCAGGTAGTTCCAAGAGAGACTCTGGGCTTGTTGGGTCGTTCAGTCGCACTAGCTAATTGTTTAACTGCTTTTCACTCACAATATACGGTGATTAACTTAACATCGAGTGTGTCATTTGTTATTTCCCGTAACACTATTTTATCAGTTGCTAATAAAGTTTTGTTTTTTTATTTTCAGATCAGTTTGTTTTTCCAGTGTATCGTGAAAAAAACTACATTTGTGCTGTATGTGGCAAGGCTTATGTTAATGAAAAGGACTTGAGGAGACACCAAAAATACGAGTGTGGTAGAAATCCACGTTTTCAATGCCCATATTGTACGACAGTAGCAAAATACCGATCGATAATTTATGTGCATGTAAGATCCTTACATCCTCAAATGGAAGTCGGTGTTGTCGATCTTGAACAGTTTGAATAAAGTTTTTATGTCTGAGATAAATTATCCCTCCCAAGACTTTAGGAGAAAATTCTGTTTACTAAAAATAGATCTTATTCGTCATTCTTCTAGTATAACTCATATTTCATTCATGTCAAATAAAAGTTTATCTGCATGAAATAAGTCTTATCAGTTTAAGTAAACATTTATTGTAATATTTCAGGTTTGAGTGATTATTTTTCAGACGATATTATACTTTTTGAAGCTTCGAAATCACCATCTGTTACTGAACTTGTGTTAAAACAAATAAAAGAATTAATATTTTTTATTGCTAACATCAGTTTATTTTTTGTGTCTCAATTATTATGTACTGAGTTATAATATTCAAATTGCGTAAAATTATCAAATTAAATTTATTTTTAATAAAATATCTCAAGGGGTCATTCACAAAATACGTGATGCATATTTCTAGAATTTTTATCTCCCCCCCCCCTCCTGCGTGATACATTTTTCACTATGCTTGTCATGGAGAATACTATATTCACAAGCCCCCTCCACCCTGAACGTATCACGTATTTTGTGAATGACCCCTAATTTAAATGATCCAGATTAATTTTAAATGTTTTATATAAACGGATGTAAAGAAAGAACTACTCTTTTAATTATCAAATTACATTTATTGTGTTGGAATGCACACGGAGATACAAGTTGCTCTTTCTGTAGCTGACAAGAGACTGATTCATATTCCCCGGGGACCAAGCCGGGTACCCGGGGACTTGAGCCAGAGAACGACGCAGGATACTAGAAACTATAAACATCACGTAGTCTAAACATCCCGTCCTC
>JAUMHM010000016.1:44073666-44101095 GCA_032362435.1 Melikaiella ostensackeni | reverse complement strand
AACTAGAAGATTTTACTCGAAGATCGGGCTTCATAAACAGATAAATATTCAGGAGGTGTTCTTTGAAATGGCATTTTGGGACTATCACATAATTTTATGTCTAAATTAGGTTTCGAAGTATAGTAAATTACATTTGGAAATAGAAAGTATTCAATAATAAGAAATTAGCATCATTAAATTCATAAGCGACGCGACAATACTGTTCATTAAAAAAAAATCTTATGGTACGTTGCGGACCATTTTGTATTTGATTTACTTGTAAATCTTACAAACTGAATTATCAACGTAAGATTATATATTTTAATTTCTGAAAAGTTTAAAAAAATTTATTCGCACCTGTTCCGATCCCCAAACAGTAAAATAATAAGATTTTGACATTTATGAAACCGTCTTTTATTTTCCAATTGATAAAAAATTTACTTGGTGATCCTTTTGTGATCTGTTCTAACTGTTGAATTTGATACTTCTAGAAATAGAATACCAGAAATGTATTTATATATACGAAATATTTAAATAATTTAAACTCAATGGGAAAATGCTTACTGAAGCAATTGATAAGCGATTTCTTAGTAGTATTTCATCAGTAGAAAACTACTAATTCACATTTATAGTACATAGAAGAAAATTAATATATTTCATCAAAATACGATAAAAACGTACCATATATACAACTATCAATATTGGCTTACGGTGTCACTTTTTATTGTACATCGAGATTACAACGTTAATAAAGAGTGAATTTTCTGCGATTTAGATACATTATTTTAACTCAATATTGATTTGAACTCTACTGCATGATGCGTCTGTGATTGTCCATGTTCATAATTATTTGAGCAGGTAAGGTACTTGTACAAAGAAAACAACAGAAATCTAGGCGTGTGCATATGATAGAAATAATTTCAAATTGATACCTAATAATCAATAATTCTATTGTTCCAGCTCAAGAAATGTCTTTGATAGCTACTACAAGACCGCATTGTGATCTGAAATGGTGGAGAAAATCGTATACTAATGTTTGGAGACACCAGCGGGAAGAAAACAATATTAAATCCGAAAGAAATCAGTTGGGCGAAAAATGTATAACCACTGAAATTTCTTATAATAATAATTCTTGCGCCAAGACTTTCATTGAATACGACAATGATGAAAGTTTGAAAATCAAGGAAGAAATCATTCAAGGTATGACTGGATTTGTAATCAACATATTCTAAATAAAACTATGAAATAACAAATCACAAATTACATTTTCTTCAAATTTTAGGTCAAGAGACTTCTCGAAAGCTGACTAATGAAGAATATGAGTCAAAATTTTTTACCCTATGTGAAAAAATAGATGATATTTCAACTGCTAACAAGCTTTGCAGCCAAAAGAAGCGGAAAAGCGGAATTTTCTGTTTAATTGACTAATAAGTTTTACTAACTAAATCATCAATAAGATTTCTGCGTTTAAGAAATCTCTTTTTACTTTGGAATAGTTGATTCCAAATTTACGCGATGATCCTTTTGTGAAGTGTCTTAACTGTAAAAGTTAATACGCCTATAAATGAAATACAATAAATGTAGTCATATATGAGAAAAATAAAAATCATTTAAAATAACAAATTCAACTAAATGTTTTCCCGGCTATAGTTTTCGATTAATTTCCTGAGAAATGCTTACTGAAGCAACTAATAAGCGACTTTTTACTATTTCATCAGCATTAAACTACTAATTGTACCTCGAATAAAATGAATATACCATGATAAGATTCAGATAAATATATTGCATATGCAACTATCAATAATGACTTACTCTTTCACTTTTTGTTACATCTTCGTGATTACACCTTTGAGGTGTCCGGATTATTGTTTTGCAGAGATTCCAGAAAGCTTTACACATTGAATTCCAATATTGAAACCCAAAATGTTTTTCGGCCGAACGTAAATCTTCTTTATCATTTATGATTATAATTGTCTATTAAATATTATTGCGTTTGACGCTTATATCTTTTAACGATTGTATTCTATTTTGAGTCAATAATGTAGTTTTTTTTCGGCGATTTAGAGAATTAATTAAACTTAATATTGATTCAATTATTACCGCATGATATGTCTGTGACTGTGCATGTTCTTGGTTGTGTAAGCAGGAGCGGAGGTACTTTTCAAAATAGAACGACAGAAACGTTGGTATGAGAATTTTTGCAATTATTTCAAATTGTAACAATTTTGTTTTTTCAGCTCAAGAATGTTCTTGGATAGCAACTACAAGTCATAATTGTTATCCAAAATGTGGGAAAAAATCATGTACTGGTTTTTTGAGACACCAAATGGAACAGCACAATTTTATTTTTGAAAGTAATCAATTGGGCAGAAATTTTATAACTACTGAAATTCCTTATGACAATCATTCTGGCGCCAAGAATTTTATTGAATATGACAATTATGAAAATTTGGAAATCAAGGAAGAAATCATCCAAGGTATGACTGGATTTGTAATAAAATTACGAGTATCTTAATTAAAAGTATGAAAAACAAAATTGCAAATTACATTTATGTAAATTTTCAGATCAGGAGACTACAGACCAAGAACGTGATGAAAGATTCGATTCAATATTGTTTACTGTCGGTAAAAGAGAAGATGATATTTTGCCTGCTAACGAACTACGGAGTCAAAAGCAGCACACGGTTCAGGAATCAAAACCTGAAATGAAATACAAATGTGGAAAATGTGCCCGCAGCTATAAATGCAAAAGGAATTTGAATATGCATGTAAAATACGTATGCGACGTCATGCCACAGTTCAGTTGTAAATTTTGCAACCAAAGTTTTAAACATAAAGGTGACATGACTCGCCACGTGCATAACATTCATCTAAAATCAAACTCACAGAAATACAAATGCGAAAAGTGTACGCGAAGCTATAAACAAAAGTACAATTTAACCGCTCATCAAAAATTCGAATGCGGCGTCATGCCACAGTTCAGTTGTAAATTTTGCAACAAACGTTTCAAACATAAAAGTCACATGACTCGCCACGTGGGTTCTGTGCACCTTAAAACAAACCCACAGACGTCGCAAAAGGGGCATAATTGTGAGAAATGATCTCGAAGTTGCGCTAAGCTAACTGATTAAATTTGACGTAAACGTTAATAACACTCAATTATCGAACCGTAGTTTACTTGCGACTATTGTGGCTATAAAACTAATCGGAAAAATCAATTGTCTAAACATATTACTTTACTACGTCGCAAGTAATTCAGTAGAATTCGTTAAATCAGTAATGGCTTACGGTTTCACTTTTTCTTAGACCCTCGTGATTACACTTTTAAGTTGTCTGGATTATTATTGTGCAGAGATTGCACAAAGTTTTACACTTGAATTCCAATTTTGAAACCCGAAATGTTTTTCGTCTACCCGTAAATGTGAATGTTCTTTATGATTTATGACTGACTATACAATTTTATCGCGCTTAACACTAACTTGTATCCGTTAACAAATGTACTCCATTACGAGTTAATAAAGTAGTCATTTTTCTGCGATTTAGATAGTTTTTTTCACTCAATATGGATTCAAACTTTACTGCATGCTGCGTCTGTGATTACCTATGTTCTTGATTATGTAAACAGGTAGGGTTCTTCTGAAATTAAAAAACAAGAATTAAGGTGTGCGAATTATTGAAATTATTTCAAATTACAACAATTTTATTTTTTCACCTCAAGAAAGTTCTTCAATAGCAACCTGAAGACCGAATTGCAATCCAGAATGTGAGACGAAATCGTGTACTGGTTTTTTGAGACACTAGAAGGAAGAGCACTGTTCAGGTGATATATATCGACATAAATGTTTAGAGCACGGAGCTGTCAATCTACAATTTTTGTGCGACTATTATTCTCTTGAAATGTATCGAAAAAGTCATTTGTCAAGACATATTACTGTATTTCACATTATGTAATTCAATTTGCGAAACTTCAACACTTAGCAAACTTTTATAGCTAATTGAACAATTCTTATTCCTTGGGTATATACCTAATATGACTTTTTGTGAAAGTTTCTTTATAATAATTAACAGTTTAGTCCATTTTTATTTTTTGAATGTTCCGGAAGAGTAAAGTTACTTCGCATCAAAATCAACATGAGTCATTTTTGTCTTCATTTCATATAATTTTCTTTTCGTTTGAAGAAAATGTAGGCAGGTATAAGAAGATGTACATCTTTTGCCATATTCTTTGTGTTTTACTAGAAAATGTCGCTACTCAGTCATCAGCTAAAGAAAGTATACTGAACTGTTTTCCATAATTTTATTTCAGGAACAAAGTAATATTTCTGTTTAGACACTGCTTTTTATTTTAAAATTTAAATTGAAGTATCTACGTTATTTGACCTGTATGATTTACTATTATTAACTGTATCAAATTACTGCATTTTGTACTAATATTATGCATTAAAGACTGTACTCGTCCATTGTGAGTTTACAAATGGTCATGGTTCTCAGATTAAGTTTATTTCTTTTAACTTAATATTGATTCAACCTCTTCGGCTTGATGCGTTCATGATTGTCCATGTTCCTGGTTGTTTAAACAGGTGGGGTATTTTTAAAAATAATAGAACGGAAATCTAGCCTTGTGAATTATATATGACTAAAGACTGTACTCGTGCATTGTAAGTTAACAAATTTATGTGCTTAAGATTAATTCATTTAACTTAATATTGACTGAACCTTTAGTGCTTGGTGCGTTTGTGATTGGAAATTACATTATGGAAATATTTCATATCTAGAGACTTCCTCGAAAGAATTCATAGGCCAAAACGTAATAAAGAACATGAGTTAAAATTGTTTACTGCTGGTAAAAAAGAAGATCATATTTTGGCTGCTAACAAACGGTGGAGCCAAAAGAAGCAGGAAATTCAGGAATCAAAACAGGAACGGTAGAAGTGCAAATGCGAAAAGTGTGCGCGAAGCTATGTCTGGAGAGAAAATTTGTGTTATCATCAAAAATTCGAATGTGAAGTTATGCCACAATTCTGATGTAAATTCTGCGGCAAACGATTTTAACAGAAACATCAGATGCATATTCATATAGATCGCGTGCATCAGAAAACAAGCGCAAAGACATCGAAAACGAGGCATAATTGCTACTGATGTTCTTGAAGTTACAATAAATTCACTCTGCTTTGAAATCAACATGAATAATTACTGTCTTTATTTCTTACAACTTTCTTTTCGTTTGAAAAAAACTATATAGGTACATATAAGTGTTATGTTGAGATAATATTTCTGTTCAGAGACTGCTCTTTATTCTTAAATTGAATTAAAATTAACTGCATGCTTCTTTTGGTTGTTCCTTCCTTCTTTCATGAGGAAAATAGGGCACTCCTATGGGTGCTCTACTCACTAAACTACTGGAGAGAGCGAAAGGATAATCTTTCTTTACAGATATTTATTTGTTTGCTCAAAAAAAAACGAAGGGTAAAAAGTGATTCAGTTAAAATTTCTAGGGGTTATCTCGGCATGCAAAAAAATGAAAATCGGTAAGGGTAAAATGAAACATTAGCGATCTTTTATTTTACGCTTGCCGATCTCCATTTTTTTACATTCTAAGAACCCCTAACATTTTTAACTGAATCACTTTTTACTCGTCTGTTGTGAGTTAACAAATAGTCATGGGTCATCATTAGTATTCTTAAAATTGATTCAACTTTTACTGCATGGTGCGTTTGTCGATGGTCTTGATCATGTAAACAGATGAGGTACTTCTAATAATTAAAACTACTGAAATCTGGGCGTTTGAATTATTGGAATAATTCTAAATTGATACATAGTAATCAACAATTTCATTTTTCCAGATCAAGAAAGTTCTTCGATGTCTACTACAAGACCGAATTGTGATAAGAAATGTGGGAAAAAATCGTGTACTAATGTTTGGGGACACCAGAGGGAAGATCACAATCTTATTTCTGAAAAAAATCAATTGGATGGAAGATATAAAACTACTGTAATCTCTTCTGGCAATAATTCTGGTGCAAAGATTTTAATCGAATACGCCGTTGACGAATCTTTGGAAATCAAGGAAGAAATCATCCACGGTATAACTGGATTTGTAATCAAAATACATTAACTAAAACTATTTTTTTAAAATTAAAAATTACATTTTGTTAAATTTTCAGATCGAGAGACTAAAGGCCAGAAACGGGATAAAAGCTTCGAGTCGAAATTGTGTACCGTAGATATAAGAGAAGATGATATTTTGGCTGCTAACAAACTGCGGAGTCAAAAGAAGCAGGAAATTGAGAAATCGAAACAGGAACCGGAAAACAAGTACAAATATGAAAAGTGTGGTCGAAACTATAAAAGGAAGGGAGGTTTGAGTCAACATCAAAAATACCCATGCGACTTCATACCAAAGTTCAGTTGTAAATTCTGCAACAAAATATTTCATCGTGAAAGTAACATGATTGCCCATATAGATCGGGTGCATCAGAAAATGAACTCACAAACATCGAAAAAAAGGCATAATTGCAGCAAATGCTCTCAAAGTTACACTTCGATAAGTGATTTACATAAACATAAACGTTTAGAACATGCATCAGTCAGGCCACAATTTACTTGCGACATTTGCGATTACAAAACTAGAGATAAATGCTTCCTGGCAGAACATATTATTGTATACCATCTCAAACAGGAACCGGAAAAGAAATACAAATGCGAAAAGTGTGCGCGAAGCTATAGACAGAAATCATCCCTAAATAGTCATCAAAAATTTGAATGTGGCGTCATGCCACAGTTTAGTTGTCAATTCTGTGGCAAACTATTCAAGCTGAAAAATCACATGAATAGCCATATAGATCATATCCATCTGAAAACGAACTTGAAGACGCCTAAAGCGAGGAATATTTGCCACTTATGTTCTCGAAGTTACATTTGGCCAAGAGATTTAACTCGACATAAACGTTTATACCACGCAGCAGTCAAGCCACAATTTCTATGCGATTATTGTCCTTATAAATCGAAAGAAAAAGTAAAATTGTCAAGACATATTACTTCATGTCATCTCAAGTAATTTAATACGTGACACTTCAATGTTTGGGAAATTTATAATACTGACTGTAAAAATTCTTGTTTCTTGAGAGCATATTTAATATTATTTTTTGTAGTAGTTTTTGGTTTTGCGGCTTTGGGGTCCGTAAATGATGATGAAGATTTAAATTTCCATCAGACTTTTCGGCTCCATATATGGGCCGTCTTCATTTTTTTTCAAAACTTTTTTCAATATAATAGACCACCTTCTTTCAATTATTATAATATATGTTTACTAAGGTGGTCCAAAAAAAGCCAAAGTTCGAATTCCCTTCGGGATAATGGCTCATTTTGTGAAGGTCCCAAAAAAGAATATCCGTTTTTCCTTCGATCAGACGTTTATGGGTTCCGCTCACCCCGTCAATTTTCTCATTGAAAATACTTGGGCCAAACTCCATTTTTATAAATATGAAACTTGAAGCCGTAATTTTCAATGAAACGAATTTAAATTACATGAACTTCTTTAAGTCACTTCCTCGAATGTGACATATACATTGATTTTTGTTTTTGACCGTCCCAGCTCCTTCCAGCATGTCTCAAAAATTACCCTGTAAACGAGGATCATGTATTTTGCGGTATATTGGTCTTAAATATTACTTGTATGTATTTTTTTATCACAGATAATTTTTAATGGTCAAATTAAAATGTTTCATGTATTTTTGTATGATTTATTAATGATTTAAACAATATTTATTTGCTTAAACAATACTCTTTCACATTTTATCGTAAATTATCGGTACTTTTACAACAAGATAAAGCAATTAGGCAATATGAAACATCATAACGGTCGATTCAATTATTTGTTAATTGTTTGAAAACTTTTTATTGTGTGAAAGTAACTTTTGACTGGAATAAGGTAGAAGAATATCAATTTTTCTTTGAATGAAACCGCTGCAAAGTAGTTTGGTGGGATCTTTCATTATATGGTGTTCCTTTAATTGTGATCATTTCATGAACACTGTGCTTCCTCACATAGGATTGTTTTGTTATAAAGAAACAATTCTTTGACAAAACCTGTAGCAAAGTGTAAAATTCATATCCATCACAAGTACATTGCTTGATCTCTTATTTTTATAATTTTTCACTCTCTTTTGTTTCTTTTAAATGGAAAAATATATTTTAGGTGGTTTGGAAATTTTTTTGTTTTCAAAAATCTCATTGTTTAAAATTATCTACTTTTTGGTAATCACCCATAAGAAGTTAAAGATTTTTCACCATGTTCTGTTGTTCCTACCTTCTTTAATGCAAAAAATAAAAGCGCACTCCTACGAATATATAATATGTTACTGGTGATAAGAACTTCAAGTGGGTACTTGGATACCTGGTTCGTTTTCGGGTAATCATGAAATCAATAATGTAGCTGAATAAATAATTAAATTGTATGATGAGCAAAGTGAACAGCTTAATTGGCCTAAATATCAAGAAACAAAACATTCATATATTCAAAGAAAAATGTCAAAAGTATGTTGCGTCTAGCAATATACAATATTACAATGCAGAATATGTCACACAAATTTATCATCAATCTCAGCATCAAATATCCATTTGCGTATGCAGCACAGTTTATATCCTGAAAAAAAATTTTAAATCAAAGGTAAATTAAACTAAAGTATACAGTTACTGTTCTAGATTTTCTAATCTTATGATAATCAAATGAAAGAATTTGACTTAACATTCAGCGATTGAACAAATGTCCGAATGCAGTTAATTTAACTGAAAATTTACAGAATACTATGGCTCATTGGAAAATTGAAGAAAAAGTAAACGCGATTGTACACAATAATGCACATGTTGTTACAGCAGTAGTTGCTTGAAAATGTTGGTCATAATGTGTAAAATACGTATGCGACTTCTTGCCACAGCTCAGTTGTAAATTCTGCGGCAAACGATTCAAAGAGAAAGGTCACATGACTCGCCACTCGGGTCTTGTACATCACAAAACAGACTTACAGACCAAGCATAAATGTGCCTCATGTTCACGAATTTGTCTTTCGTCAGGTGGTTTATATCGATATGAAAGTTTAGAGCACGGAGCTGTCAAGCCACAATTTGTGTGCGACTATTGTTCTTTTAAAATGAATCGAAAAACTCATTTGTTAAGACATTATTCTACTTCACTTTGAGTGATTCAATTAAAAAACTTCAATCCTCAGCAAAGTCTTATAGCTAACTGAAGAATTCTTATTTCTTGGGCGTATACCTTATTCTACTTTTTGTGAAAATTTCTTTATAATAATCAACAATTTAGTCCATTTTTATTTTTTTAATATTCCACAAAATAAATTGACTCTGAATGGAAATCAACAGGAGTTATTTTTGTCTTTATTTCATATAATTTTCTTTTCGTTTGAAGAAAATATAGGTAGGTATAAGAAGATATACATCTTTTAACATATTCTTTGTATTTTACTAGAAAATGTTACTACTCAATCATCAGCTGAAGAAAGTAAACTGAACTCGTTTTCATAATTTTTTCTATGGAACAAAGTAATATTTTTGTTTAGATACGGCTTTTTATTTTTAAATTCATTGGTAATTACCTGCATGCTCCTTTCTGTGGTCCCTTACTTCTTAAATGTAAAAAATACAGAACTTTTACGAATATATAATACGATACCCTAGACAGTTGTCAATAGTGGCATACGGCTCCAGCTGCTACTTCTTATATGTTTAAGTTGTTTATAAGTTCAAGTGTAATGTTTACGAAACGCCGGCAAGATTCGTAGTTTTGCACACGATTGAAACCCGAAACATCTCCTTTTACTATAATGAATCATCGTGGAAGCATTAAATCCTTTATTGTCCACATCATATTTATGCATAGATTGCAGAAGGTTTTCTACATTCCGAATTCTAATTTCGAAAACCCATTTCAGATTCGTCTGCGTTATTCGCTCAGTGTGATTTGTTAATAATTACTATTTAAAATTATTGCATTTTCTACTAATATTATAATTCAAAGACTGTATTCGTCTATTGTGAGTTAACAAACAGACATCGTTCTGACACTAAGATAATTTATTCCAACTTAATATTGATTAAACCTTTACTGCTTGATGCGTTTGTGAATATCCTTGTTCTTGATTATCTAAACAGGCGCACTGTGGGACAAATCTGGACTTTTTTGGACAAATCAGTCTACAGTCACAATTTGTATCCAACTTAGACGTTTTTCTTTCATACAATTAAACTGATCAAATTCTGCAGAGAACCCTCGAGGTGGATTTTTTAATTTTCGTTTTTCAAAAACGACCGATTCACTACGATTTCAAATATAACGTTTTATTTATTTATTTAGCAGCCACTGCACGGCTACGCTTTATATTTGTTAAAAATAGAAATGTATAACAAAATCAGATACTTTAGTATATAATTTATTTCACTCGCTTGCTGATTTACAACTTTCACAATTTGTGTGAAATATGGGAGCATAACCACAAAAGCTTTGGTCCGAATGAAAGATGTCAAAAGAGGATGAAAAAATTTCTGCTCAATGGGAGGTTTCTCGTTTACGACGTCTGAATTGAAGTTAGCAGATTAAAATCATTTAAATATCAATTTCCGAATCAAACGCATCATTTCGATTCAAAAGACGATCGTCCAATTGGCCTTTTAAAAAAAAACCGATTCACTAAAGCATTTGCTCAATCGTTTCTTTTTTTCCTGGACATGATTCTTTTGTGATCGTCTCTATTCTTATTTATCAGACATGTGGTAACTAGAAAGCACATCACGATAAATATATTTATGAAGTTTTTGATTATTTTATAATTCAGAATTACTTCAATTATTATCCCAGGCTACTAGGTTTCCTTGGAAAGATTATCAATTAAATGATGTATGCACCTTTTAACTTTGATTATTGCATGTCTAAATTTGAGTTTGAAAAAATATCAATTTCTCGTATGCTTGTTCAACATTTTAGATCTGATAAGGACAGAAAATGAAGAAGATGTATCGGTGATTTTCTTAACTCTTCCGCAGGTCATATCTCTAAAGATATTTTTTATTTGAATAATTGAACATAGTTTTAATATTTTTATGAATATTATAAAGTAAAAATATATCATTCATTAATTCATAAGTGAAGTTGAAAAAGTTTGTGCATTTAAGTTACTAAAATATTATTTAATTTCAAACTTATTAATAATATCCGTGATTCCTTGTGTTCGTCTAGATTATTGTTGCTAAAGAATAGAGAATCTTGTGACAAAAAAATGAGAAGATTCTGCATTTCAAATATTAAACTATGGCAGATAAAACGAATTCCAAATTAATATATCTATTTATGACATTCTCGCAATCGAAAATTACAAATTATAACTTTCACCTTATAATTTTTCAGATCAGTAGACCAGGAGTGAATCGAGTAAATCCCCAGGAGGACAGGGTGGTTAACCAATTTTTTGTACATTCCTTACGTTTCTTCTAATAATAATTCTAATGCCAAGAATCGAACTTGCATAAATGAATACGAATATGACAAAACTTTGAAGTCAAGAAAGAAATCACACAAGGTATGTCTAGATTTGTAGTAAAAATATTGTTGTTGAGTTTTTAGATCAAGAAATTCCCCGAAAAATGGTCATAAAAAATAACAGTCAAAATGAACTTAGCGTTACATTAAATGCTGTTATACCTAAAACTACTTTTGTGAAAATCACTGAATTATATTCAATGCATTTTTATTTTTCATTTGTTCGGAAAGAATAAATTTACTTTCCATCGATTTTTTAATGAATTTTATGAACAGAATTCGTTTTCATAATTAAAGTTAAGTGATGTTTGTTTGTGTCCATTGGAAAATACAAAAATGATAAGAATATATTTGATCAGAATAAGAAACAAATATTGTACTGAAAGTTTATTTTATTTGATATTTTCTTTTAACTTATTATTGATTTCATGTTTACTGTATAAAGCAGATGGTATTGTGATTGTTGATCTTGTTGATACTCTCCATAGAAAGCAGTATAAATAAAATTTGTCAAAGTTGCAATTGGATAATGTACCTATATTTTGTTTTTCTATATTTCATTTTTTTCCAGTTGACTGAAAATTAACAGCATGCATATGACTCTGTTGGGATCGACCAACGATGAATATAAGCAGATCAACTATCTAAAATACTTTCTAATTCCAAATACCAAATTTTGTTTTCCCAGGTCAAGAAGAGTTTTCGAAAACAGTTATTCGACTAAAACATAATCCAAAGTGGGAGAATAGTACCGTCGATATAAAAGGGGAAGATTTCATGGCTGTTTATAAGGTGCTTTAGGCCAAAAGGAAGTCAAAAACTCAAAAATCGGGAAAAGAACCGGAAAAAAAGTACAAACATGAGGGATGTTCGAGAGTTTACCGCATTAAAAATAATGTAATTCACCATACTCGATATGAGTGCAAGATGAACTCACTTTTTTGATGCGCTTACTGGAAGATTCGCTAATTTATAGGGCCAAAAAAATTAAAAAGAAGCATAGCTGATTTCCTTCAGACATCTAGTCATCTCTAAAGATATTTTGTATATTTAAATACGTACAAAGAAAATCGTTTTTTATTACTCTTACATTTTTCTAGTATTCATTCAACATGCATAAATGAACATGCATACATAACTATTTTGTAAAACATATTGTCGCTCATCATCGTTGTATTGTTCTTATAAACTTTATAAAATAAAACTGTACAATTCTTTTAGTAGTTTTTGTTTCATCTTATAGCATAAATCTACACAAAATAGAACTTATCAGTTTCGTAAATTATTTCAAGATTCATAACTGTAGTTAAAAATGTTAATATTATTAATTGAGTTAAAGTTTACTGGATGAACTTTGCGCCCGTGTCTTTTATTTTTTTTTTGTGAGAAGCCGAATCTCCTTAAAAATAGAAAACGAAAGATTGAAAATAAAATATTTATATAACGTCATCGATTAATGTGTTTGATTGTGTACTATGATATGTATAATGTGAACACTCTAATGTATATTGTGTATATGCATATTGTATACGTATATTGTGATAATATAAATGATTGTGTGTGGTTCCTTAATTAATTCTATATCTGCTGAAGGATAAGAATTAAAATCAGCGAAAGTTACTAATTCTATATTTCACTTTGTAATTTTCTAGATCAACAGACAGAGAGCAAATCGGTGAAATCCAGTGGAAGAGAGGGATCAAAAGCGGAACCGAAAAACTACCAATGCGAAAAGTGTGCTCGAAGCTATAAACATAAACGAAATTTGAATCTTCATCAAAGATTCGTATGCAACGTCATGCCACTGTTCCAATGCAAATTCTGCGGCAGACGATTCCAACATAAACATCACGTTAGTCGCCACATAGACGAAGTACATCTCAAAAAACCAAGAAAATGCCGAAAATAATGCATATATGTAAACAATGTTCTAGAATTTACAGTTCCTCAGGTACATTGAATCAACATAAACGTCGTGAACACGAAGCTGTTAAGCTGTAATATGCTAGTTTTTAGCAATTATTATCTCAAAAATCTGTTTTTGTCATAAGATTTAAGTATAGTGTTCACTTGAAGTTAATTATATTTACCCACTATTTAGAAATTTATCTTTTCGACAACATTGAGCCTAAAAGGAATCATAAATGTGCCGCACGTACATCGATTTGGAAAAAATGTTCGTTGCAAAAAAGTGTTTACTTATTACGCGAATAAATAAATTCCTGACGTTCCCTAAAAAAGTGTATTTAATTTAACCCTGAGATTAAATCTCTGGCATTACTTTGAGACTAAAATTTTGTAACTTTTCTTTTCTGGAATTAAACAAAAATTCTTTGGTGAAATATTGAATCTCCTTTTAAGTATAAAAATAAAGAATCAAATTTATAAAATGTTTCTCTAATGCCATTGAGAAGTGTGATGCGATTGTGTATAGGTTATTAATTTAATCTATGGGTTATAAATTTAATCAATCTATAGATTTAATTCTATTGTAAATCTTGCTACAGGATAAGAATTCAGATTATCGAAAATTACTAACTGTAACTTTCACTTTATGATTTTCTAGATCAACAGACCAAGAATAAGTCGAAGAAGTCCACAGGAAAACTGGGTGGTGGGTCATATTCTTGTATGACTACTGTCGTATTTTCTGAAAATAATTCTCAAGACACGAGTTTACCTTGCATAATTAAATACGAAAATGATGTAACATTGGAAATCAAGGAAGAAGGCATCCAAGGTATGTTTAAATTTGTAGTAAAAATAACTTAATCGAAAGTATGAAATGAAAAATTGATGAAGTACATCTCAAAAATTGAAGAAAATACCGAAAATAATACATATGTATATGTTAACAATGTTCTCAAATTTACAGTTCCTTAGGTACTTTGAATAAACATAAGCGTCGTGAACACAAAGCATTCAAGCTGCAAAATACTAGTATTAAGCAATTTTTATCTCAAAAATCTGTTTTTGTCGTAGGATTTAAGTTAAGTCTTCACGTGAAGTCAAATATATTTACCCACTATATTCAAAAATTTATCTTTTCGACAACATTGAACCTGAAATGAAACTTAAATTGCGTCACACAGACATCGATTTGGAAAAAAAGTTCCTTGCAAAAAAGAGTTTACTTATTTCGCAAAAAAATAAATTCCTGAAGTTCGCTAAAAAATGTCTTTTAATTTAACCGTGAGATTAAATATCTGGCATTACTTTCAGACTAAAATTTTGTATCTTTTTAGGAATCAAACGAAAGTTTTTTGGTGAAATATTGAATCTCTTGAGAAATTCAAAAACAAATAATCAGATTTTAAAAATATTTCTCTAACGCCATTAAGTAATTAATTAAGTAATGTGATTGTGTGGTTTATTAAATAAATCTATATCTGCTACAGGATGAGGATTGAAATGATCGAAAATTATTAACTGTGAATTCCACCTTATAATTTTCTAGATCAACAGATCAAGAGTAAGTCGAAGAAATCCACAGGAAGACAGGACGGTGGGCTATATTCCTTTATGACTACTGGCATTTTTTCTGATAACAATTCTCAAGCCAAGAATTTAACTTGCATAATTAAATACGAAAATGACGCAACTTTGGAAGTCAAGGAAGAAATCATCCAAGGTATGTCTAGATTTGTAGTAAAAATATCTTAATCAAAAGTATGAAATGAAAAATTGCATATTACATTTATGTAAATTTTCATATCAAGGGATTACAGGCCAGAAACGGGATAAAAGATTCGAGTCAGAATTGTGTACCGTAGAAGAAAGAGAAGATGATATTTTGGCTGCTGATAAACCGCGGAGCCAAAAGACGCAGAAAATTCGGGAATCTAAGTCGGAACCGAAGATGTACAAATGCGAAAAGTGTGCTCGGGCTTATAAACGCAAATCTGATTTGAATATGCATCAAAAATATATATGCGACGTCATGCCACAGTTCAGTTGCCAATTCTGCGGCAAAAGTTTCAAACGGAAATTTAACGTGAAGAGGCATGTAGATCAGGTTCATCAGAAAACAAACGCAAATACATCGCAAACAAAGTATCATTGCGACAAATGTTTTCGAAGTTATGCTTGGCAAAATGATTTAACTCGACATAAACGTTTAGAACACTCAGATGTCAAGCCACAATTCAATTGCGATATTTGCAATTTCAAAACCAAACGCAAAGCATGCTTGTTGCAGCACATCATTTCACATCATACAATGTAATTAAATATGCGTAGCTGTAGACTGCTGATATTTAGCAATTATTATCTCAAAAATCTGTTTTTGTCGTAAGATTTACGTATAGTTTTCACTTAAAAGCAAATATATTTAACGATCATTTAGAAATTTATATTTTCTACAACATTGAGCCTGAAAGGAATTATGAATGTGTCACACAAACATCGATTTGAAAAGAATGTTCGTCGCAAAAAAAGGGTTTACTTATTACACAAATAAATAAATTCCTGACATTCGATAAAAAATTTCTTTTCATTCAGCCGTGAGATCAAATCTCATTCATTACCTTGAGAATAAAATTGTGTAACATTTGGTATCGTGGGTCACCGTTTCTTCGAATCATCTTCGAAATGCTTTGCAAAGATTCAGAAACTGTAATTTTCTTTTTTTTTTTTTTTTGAAATATTTTATCTTTTTAGCAGTAGAAAATGAAAGGATAAAAATATCAGATGTTTCTTTAACGCCATTAAATAATGTAATGCGATTGTGTATGAGTTATTCATTATATTTATATATCTGTTACAGGACAAAGATTAAAATCATCTAAAATTACTAATTGTCACTTTCATCTTATAATTTTCTATATCAGCAGAATGTCAAGAGTAAGTTAAAGAAATCCACAGGAAAACGGGATAATGGACCATATTCTTGTTTAACTACTGACACGTTTTCTGACCATAAATCTCAAGCCAATAATTTAATTTGCATAATTAAATAGGAAAATGAGGCAACTTTAGAAATCAAGGAAGAAACTATCAAAAAAAAAAAGGTTTACTTATTACGCACGTAAATAAATTCCTGACATTCGCTAAAAAATGTGTTTTTATTCAACCGTAAAACTAAATCTCATTCGTTAGATAAGACTAACATTTTGTAACTTTTCTTTTCAGAAATCAAACAAAAGTTCTTTGGTTTTATGGGTCACTGCTTCTTCGAATCATCTCCGAAATGCTTTGCGAAGATTTGGAAACTGTTACCTTCTTCTGTTTAATAATGAATCTCCTTAGAAGTAGAAAATGAAAGAATCAAATTTTGGCGTGTTTAAATTACAAAGTTCCATCTCAGAGAGACCAGATGAAAAGGTGCTAACTCGCGTGGCGAAATCTCGAAGCTTCAACATCCTATATAAAATGTAATGGGAACATCAGCGTCCTCAACTTTGTAGAACCTTTTCATTTGATCACTTCGAGATGAAACCTTCTCATTTTGATACCTCGATTTATAAAATAATTCTCTAAGGCCATTAAGTAATGTAGTGCGATTGTGTACGTGTTAATAATTGAATCTGTATCTGCTATAAGATAAGGATTAAAATCAACGAAAATTACTAATTGTATATTTCACCTTAAAATTTTCTAGATCAACAGGGTTTCAAAAGTAAGTCGCAGAAATCCACAAGAAGACTGGATATTGGGCCATATTCCTGTGCAAGTACTGACATTTCTTCTGACAACAATCCTCAAGCGAAGAATTCAACTTTCATAATTAAATACGAAAATGAAGAAACTTTAGATATCAAGGAAGAAATCATTCAACGTATGTCAAAATTTGTGGTAAAAGTATCTTAAATAAAAGTATAAAATAAAAATTTGCAAAGTATATTTTTAACAATTTTCAGATCAAGAGAATCCTCGAGAATTGGTTGATGAAAAGTATGAGTCAAAATTCTTTACCGTGGATAAAAGTGGAGATGATACTTCGGCTTCTTACAAACTGCGGAGCCAAAATTATAAAAAAAATCAGGAATCAATACCGGAAAAGCAATACAAATGCGAATATTGTGCGCGAAGCTATAGGCAGAAAATATACTTTAATCGTCATAAAAAATTTGAATGCGGCGTCAGACCACGTTTCATATGTAAATTCTGCAGCAAACGATATAGACGGAAATGCGACCTGATTCGCCACATCAATTCAAGTCATACCATGTAATTGAATATGCGTAGCTGCAAACTGCTAGTGTTCAGTAATTGACGCGTGCTCTACAACGATGCATTATACACCACTTGCCATAAGGATTATTTTGTACCTATATTTACATATCAGATGACGCTTATGACACGTGGCGAATAATGCACTGTTGTAGAGCAAACTTTGATTATTATCTCAAACATTTTTTTTTGTTTAAAGATTTCATTATTGTTTTCGCTTGAAGTCGAATATATTCACCCACCATTTTGAAATTTATATGAATCATAAATGTGACGCACACAAATAGATTTGAAAAAAATGTTCGTCGCAAAAATAGGGTTTAATTAACACGCAAATAAATATATTCCTAACATTAGCTAAAAAATTGATTTTCATTTGACCGTGTGATTTAATTTCATTCATTAGTTCATTACTTTAAGAGTAAGAATATCTTATGGGTCACTGCTTCTTCGAATCATCTTCGAAATGCTTTGCGAAGATTTAGAAACTGTTCTTTGTTTTTTGTGAAATATTGAATTTCCTTATAATTTTTTAGATCAGCTGAATCGAAGTGAGTCGAAGAAATCTACAGGAAGACAGAATGGTGGGCTATATTTTTTTATAACTACTGACATTTTTTCTGATAATAATTCTCAATCTCTAAAAACCTTGTATTCATTGCGCCATCAAATTAAATCTTAGTTCTTTAGTTTAGACTGAACTTGTTATTTTTTTCTGAAATAAAGAAAAGTTTCTTATTATTGTTCTCATAGGCCACTGCTTCTTCGAATCATCTTTATTTAGTTTCATTAAGAAACTGCAGTCTTTTTTGTGAAATGTTGAATCTCATTAGAAGTAGAAAATGAATAAATTGTGTTTATAAAGTATTTCTCTAGTGCCATTAGGTAATGTAATGTGATCGTGTATAGATTATTAATTAAATTTGTACCTGATTCAGGATAAGGAAACAATCATTAGAAATTATAAATTGTAACTTTTGTGTTGTTATTTCATAGATCATGAGAAAAGGAGTGAGTCGAAGAAATCATCAGAAAGACCATATGGTGCGCCTTATTATTTTGTAACTACTGGCATATCTTCTGACAATCATCCTAATGCCAAAAATTTAAGTGGCCGAATTAAATACGACAATGAGGATTATGACAGTGAAATTCAGGAATCAAAACCGGAAGAGAAGTATAAATGTGAAAAGTCTGCGCGAAGCTTTAGACGGAAATCACACTTAAATAGTTATAAAAAATTGGAATGTGGCATCAGGCCACAGTTCAAATGTAAATTCTGTAGCAAACGATTTGAACGGAATTTTAGCTTGATTCGCTACGAGGGTCTCATACATCATAAAACTGTCCTGCAGACATCTTAAATGAAACATTATTGCGACAAATGTTTTTAAAGTTACGGTTCCTCAGATTCTTTAAGACAACATAAACGTCATGTACACGTAGCAGTCCACCCACAATTTAATTGCGGTATTCGCGTTTACAAAGCCAAACGCAAAGGATGCTTCTTGCATCACATTAATTCACATTCTACCATATAATTGAATATGTGTAGCTGCAGAACGATGGTATTTATCAATTATTATCTCGAAAATAAGTTTTTGGCATAAGACTTGAATGTAATTTTAACTTGAAGTCAAATACAATTACACGCCCTTTAGAAATTTATATATTCGACAGTATTGAACCTGAAGGGGATCATAAGTGTGACATACAGATACAGATTTCAGAAAAGTAATCGTTGTAGAAAAGTGTTTACTCATTACACGAATTAATATATTCCTGACGTCGTTAAGAAATTTCTTTTGTTTTGATCATGAGATTGAATGTCATTCATTACTTTGTGACTAAAATTGTGTCACTTCTATTTTACGATTCAAACAAAAGTTCTTTTATTTTTATTAATGTTCTTGTAGATCACTGCTGTTTTGGATCATCCCTGAAATGCTTTTCGAAGATTTCGTAACTGCATTATTTTTTTTTGAGGTGTTGAGTCTCATTATAAGTAAAAAATGAATGAATAAAGTTAATAAAGTATTCCTCTAACGTCATTAGGTAATGCAATGTGATTTTGTATGGATTATTAATTGAATATATATCTGATCTAGGATAAGGAAACAATCATTGAAAATTACTAATTGTAACTTTTGTGTTGTAATTGTATAGATGATCAGAAAAGGAGATGGAGTGAGTCGAAGAAATCATCAGAAAGACCATATGGTGGGCCATATTGTTTTGTAACCACTGGCATATCTTCTGACAATAACCTGGTGCCACAGCTTTAACTGACCTAACCGAATACGGCAATGACAATACTTTGAAAATCAAGGAAGAAATTATCCAAGGTAGAATTATTGCAACCGAAAAATCTTTGCTAAAACTACGAAATAAAAAATTGCAAATTAAATTCTGTTAAATTTTCAGAAGACGATACTTTGGTTCCTAATAAAATGCAGACCCGAAAGATGAAGGAGAAGATTCAGGAATCAACACCGGAAATGAAGTATAAATGCGAAAAGTGTGGGCGAAATTACAGACGGAAATCACACTTAAATAGTCATCAAAGATTTGAATGCGACGTCAGACTACGTTTCATATGTAAATTCTGCAGCAAACGCTATAAACGGAAATGCAGCCTGATTCGCCACATCAATTCAAGTCATACCATGTAATTAAATATGCGTAGCTGCATACTGTTAGTGTTCAGTAATTGAAGCGTGCTCTACAACGGTGCATTATACGTCACTTGCCATAAGGATCATTTTGTACCTATATTCACATATTAGATGACGCTTTTGACAAGTGGCACATAATGCACTGTTGTATAGCAACCCACCATTTAGAAATTTATATTTTCTACAACATTAACGCTGAAATGAATCATAAATATCACACACACAAATAGATTTAAATAAAATCTTTTTACGAAAAAGGGTTTACTTATCACGCAAATAAATAAATTGGTGAAATTTGCTAATAAATCACTTTTCATGTAACCGTGAGATAAAATCCAATTCATTAATTTGAGAATAAGACTGTGTAACGTTTCTTTTCAGGAATCAAACCAAAGTAATTTCGTCTCATGGGTCACTGCTACTTCGAATCATCTTCGAAATGCTTTACGAAGATTTAGAAACTGTTACTTTTGTTTTTCGTTAGATATTGAATCTCCATATAACTGTTTAGGTCAGCAGAATCACAAGAGTAAGGCCAATAAATCCACAGGAAGACAGGGTGGTGGGCCATATTCTTATATAACTATTTTTCATTTTTTCTAACATTTTTTCTCATAATAATTCTCAAGTTAACAATTTAACTTGCATAATTGAATACAAATTATAACAAAATTTTGGAGCTGAAGAAAGAAATCGTGCAAGGTATTTCTAGATTTTTGGTAGATTTATAGAAGTAAATTTGTAGAATCCTAGAAAATTGGTTGACTAAAAATATTAATCAAAATACTTTACCGTAGGTAAAAGAGGAGATGATATTTTAGCTGCTAGCAAACTTCGGAGCCAAAAGAAGAAGAAAATTCAAGAATTAAAACCGGAAAAGAAATAAAATGAAAAAAGTGTGCGCGAAGCATTAAACAGAAAAATAATTTGATTGCTCATTAAACGTACGTTTGCGACGTCATGCCACAGTTCACTTGTGAATTCTGTGGCAAACGATGCAGGCAGAAAAGAAGCTTAAGTCGCCACATGCGTTTAACACACTTCAAAACAAACTTACAAACGTCGAAAATGAAGCTTGCGTTTTTTGTGGATATAAAACAAATGTTGAATATGACTTGTCAAATCACATTACTTCACGCTACATAGGTCGTATGCAGCAGAAAAAACGCAAAAATATTAGAATTGAGTCATAAATGCGAAAATGTTATCAAAGTTATCGTGCGTTAAGCAGTTAGAAAAAACATAAGCGTGTAGAACCCACAGCAGTCAAACCACAATTTACTTGCGCTAATCTCGATCACAAAACTGTACTCTAAGTTCACTTGTTTAATCATACCATTTTCACATCATACCATGTATCGAAATATGCGTAGCTGCACACCGATGGTATTTTTCATGGTATTTATCAATTATTATCTCTAAAATGAGTTTTTGGCATAAGATTTGAATATAATTTTCACTTGAAGTCGAATACAATTACACGTCATTCAGAAATTTATACTTTCAACAACAATGACCCTGAAGGGAATCATAAGTGTGACATATAGACATTGATTTCAGAAAAATAGTTGTTGTAGAAAAATCTTTACTTATTACAGAAATGAATAAATTTCTGACGTCGTTAAAAAATTTCTCTTCATTTGATCATGAAATTGAATGTCATTCATTACTTTATAACTAAAATTGTGTAACTTTTATTTTGGGAATCAAACAAAAGTTCTTCTATTTTTATTAATCTGCTTTTTCGAATCATCTTCGAAATGCTTTTCGCAAATTTAGAAGCTACATTTAGAAAATTTTAATTCTAACTTTCGCGTGATAATTTTCTAGATCAACAAAGAGAGAGAAAGAGTGAGTCGATGAAATCGACAAGAAGACCAAATGGGGAGCAAAATTTTTGTGTAACTACTGACATATCTTCTGACAATAATCCTGATGCTAAAACTTCAACTTGCTATAATAATTGAATACGAGAATAACGAAACTATGGAAATCAAGGAAGAAACCATCCAAGATATAATTGGTGCAATTAAAAGATCTTACCCAAAAATATGAAATAAAAAATTGCAAATTAGATTTTATTAAATTTTCAGACCAAAAGATTCCTCGAAAAAAGGCTAATAAAAAGTATGAATCAAAATTGTGCCCCGCAGGTATAAGAGATGATGATATTTTGGCTCCTAAACAAATGCGGACCCAAAAGAAAAAGAACACTCAGGAATAAAAAGAGGATATCAAGATACAAATGAAAAATTTTTGCGCGAAGTTATTCTCGGAAAAGAAGTTTGAATGGTCATCAAAGATACGAATGCGACGTCATGCCACAGATCAGATGTCATTTCTGCAGCAAAAGATCTAAACAGACTACAGCCGTGCATAGCCACGAGGATCTTGTACACGTTAAAACAAATTTACAGTCGTCGAGTTCAAGGCATTATTGCAACAAATGATTTCGAAGTTACATTTGACTTAATGATTTAACTCGACATAAACTTCTAGAACATGCATCAAATAAAGCACAATGTACTTACATTATTTGCGATCACAAAACTAAACGCAAATACCACCTCTGGCAGCACATCATTGCACTGCTTACTATATAATTAAATATGTGTAGCTGCAGGCCACTAGTGTTTAGTTACTATTATCTCAAGAGTCGATTTTTGTCGAAACATTTAAGTGTAATTTTCACTTGAAGGTAAAAATATTTACCCAACCTTTAAAAATGTAAATTTTCGACAATATTGCGCCTGAAAGGGAGCATAAACGTGGCATGCAGGCATCGATTTGAAAAGAATATTTCTTACGAAAAAGGGGTTTACGTATTCCGCAAATAAATATATTTCTCAAAATATCCAAAAATCTTGTATTCATTGCGCCATTAAATTAAATATTAGTTTTGAGCTAACACTAAAGTTGTAACTTTTCTTTTCAGGAATGAAAAAAGTTTTTTTTTTATTAATGTTCTTATAGATCACTGGTTTTTTTAATCATCTTCGAAATGCTTTTCGAAGATTCAAAAACTGTAATATTTGTTTCATGAGATGTTGAATCTCATTAGAAGTATAAAATGAATGAATACAGTTTATAAAGTATTCCTCTAACGCCATTAGGTAATGCAATTTGATTGTGCATGAATTATTAATTAAATGTATATCTGATCTAGGATAAGCAAACAATCATTGAAAATTACTAATTGTAACTTTTGTGTTGTAATGTTGTAGATAATCAGAAAAGGAAAAGGAGTGATTCGAATAAATCATCAGAGAGACCATATGGTGGGCCATATTATTTTGTCGCTACTGGCATATCTTCTGACAATAAGCCTGATGCCACAGCTTTAACTGACCCAACCGAATACGGCAATGACGATACTGTGGCAATCAAGGAAGAAATTGTCCAAGGTAGAATTATTGCAATCGAAATATCTTTGCTCAACAACGAAATAAAAAATTGCAAATTAAATTTTGTTGAATTTTCAGAAGACGATACTTCGGCTCCTAACAAAATGCAAACCCGAAAGAAGAAGAAGAAGAAGATTCAGGAATCAAAACCGGAGAAGAAGTATAAATGCGAAAAGTGTGCGCGAAGCTATAGATGGAAATCACATTTAAATAGTCATCAAAAATTTGAATGCGGCGTCAGGCCACAGTTCAAATGTAATTTCTGCAGCAAACGATTTAAACGGAAGTGTAGCCTCATTCGCCACGAGGGTATTATACATCTCAAAACCAACCTACAGACATCGAAAAAAAAGCATCATTGCGACAAATGTTTTCGAAGCTACGGTTCCGCAGATTCACTAAAACAACATAAGCGTCGTGTACACGCAGCAGTCAAGCCACAATTTAATTGCGATCTTTGTGTTTACAAAGCCAAACGCAAAGGATGCATCTTGCATCACATCATTTCACATCATACCATGTAATTAAATATGCATAGCTGCAAACTGCTAGTTTTTAGCAATAAAAGCGTGCTCTATAATGGAGCGTTATACGCGACTTGCTATAAGTATCATTTTGTACCTATATTCACGTATTAGATGAAGCTTATGACAAGTGGCGCATAATGCACTGTCGTAGAGCACATTTTAATTATTATCACAAAATTTTTTTTGTCGTAAGATTTAAGTACAGTTTTCTGCTTGAAGTTGAATATATGTACCAATAACAATATTAAGCCTGAAAGGAATGATAAATGTGACGCGCACGCATAGATTAAAAGAAAAAAAGTTGGTTGCAGAAAAAGGGTTTGCTTATTACGCAAAGAAATAAATATCTGACATTCGCTGAAAAATTACTCTTCATCTAATTGTGAGATTATATCTCATTCATTAATTTAAGAATATCATTGTGTAACATTTCTTTTCAGAAATCAAACCACAGTTATTTCATGTCACGTGGGTCACGTGTGAAACTCATAGACATCAGAATTGAGTCATGAATGCGAAAATATAATCAAATTTATCGTTTGTTAAGTAGTTTAAAAAGACAGAAACGTATAGAACACACAGCGGTCAAACCTCACTTTATTTGTGATCATGAAACTAAACTCAAAGCTCACTTGTTGAGCCATATCATTTTACAGCATACTATCTAATTAAATATGCGTAGCTGCAGACAGCTTGTATTTTGTCATTATCGTCTCAAAAATCGGTTATTGTTATAAAATTTAAGTGCAGTTTTCACTCGAAATCAAATATATTTACCCACAGACATTGATTTGAAAAAAATGTTCCTTGCGAAAAAGGCTGTACTTATTACACAAATAAATAATTTCCTGACAGTCGCTAAAAAGCGTCTTCTCATTTAATCGTGATTGACTATAATTCATTTTTTTAAGACTTAAATTGTGTAACTTTTTTTCAGTGGGTCATCAAACAAAAGTTCTTCACTTGCAGTCAAATTTATTTACCCACCATTTAGAAACCTAAATACCGAAAACATTGAGCCTGAGAGTAATCTCAGTTCTGACATACACACATCGAACTAAAGAAAATGTTTGTTGCAAAAAAGAGTTCACTCAATACGCAAGCAAATAAATTTCTGACGTTCGCCAAAAAATTGATATTCATTCAATCCTGAGATTGAATCTGATTCATTATTTTGAGATAAAAATGGTGTCACTTTTTTCCAGGAATCAAACAAAAGTTTTTTTTTTCAATAATGTTCTTATAGGTCACTACTTTTTTTAATCATCTTTGAAAAGCTTTTCGAAGATCTAGGAAATGCAATATTCTTTTATAAGATATTGAATTGTATCTTCTTGAAAATATAAAATGAAAAAACCATATTTATATAGTATTTCTGTAATGGCATTAGGTAATAAATGTGATTTTTTATTGATTATTAATTGAATATATATCTGTTCTAGGATAAGGCAAATGTTATCGGAAATTACTCCTGTAAATTTCGCGCTGTAATTTCCTAGATCAACAGACAAGAAGAAGGAGTGAGGCAAAGAAATCATCATCATTCTTTTGTAACTACTGGCATATCTTCTGACAATATTTCCGATGCTAAAAATTTAATCTGCCTAATTGAATACGACAATGACGAAACTGTGGAAATCAAGGAAGAAATCATCCAAGGTGTGACTATTGCAATCAAAATGTCCTTGCTAAAACTATGAAATAAGAAATTGAAAATAAGATTTTGTTATTCTTTTAGATCAAGAGATTTTTCGAAATAAGGCTAATAAAAAGCATGAGTTAAAATTCATTACGGTAGGTGAAAGAGAAGATGATATTTTGGCTCTTGAAAAAGTGCGGACCTAAAAGGAGAAAAACATTCAGGAATCGAAACAGGAAAGGAAATGCAAATGCAAAAAGTGTGCACGAAGTTATTCTCAGAAAAGAAATTTGAATAGTCATCAAAGATACGAATGCGATGTCATGCTATAGTTCAGATGTGAATTCTGCGGCAAACAATTTAAACTTAAACATAACATGAGTCGTCACGTGGGTCTTGTTCATCTTATAACAAACTTGCAGCATACCGCTAGTGTTTTGTCATCATTATATTAAAAATTTGTTTTTGTCATTAGGTTTATGTATAATTTTCACTTGAAGTCAAATATATTTACCCAGCATTCAGAAATTAAAATTTTCGACAACATTGAGATTGAAATAAAAGATAAATGTGATTTACAGACATCGATTTGAAAAAATGTTCTTGCAAAAAAGTGTTAACATAATCCGCCGATAAATAAATTCCTCGAACTCTCTAAAAATCTTGTTTTCATTAAACTATGAAATTCAATCGTAGTTCGTTAGTTTAGACTTAATTTGTAACTTTTCTCTTCAGGAATCAAACAATAGTATATTGCATAGCGAGGAGGAGGTTTTTCCATTTCTACAGCGAGTGGAATGTTCTCAGCACAAGCCGTAGGAAAGTGCTGAAAACATTCGTTTTTGGTTGACTCTTTCTTTTTTCTCCCTTTTTTTTCTTCCTGTTGTGTACATTTATTGTACATCTGTCTATAATGAGCCAAAAAAATAGGTAGTCTCAAGGTCTATTTTCAAATTGTGAACTTTTTGGGTGTCCTTCTTCAGTACACAAAAAATTTTCATAAGTGAATAGATTTTATTTCAATCTTTGAAAAATTTTAAAAGAGACACATTAAGCAAAGATTAGTTCCATTCTGCAGGGTTGCGTATGAATAATTTGCTTTTAATTGAGGTTTTAATGATTAACTCAATTTACTGAAAGATACCTGTTTTACCTAAATATATTTTATAAATTTGATGAAGTCGACAATTTTTTGAAAAATTTGTTTTTGGTTCGGATTATTACTTTTTTTCGAAAGATGGAATAATCTGAATAGATTGGTTCTAAATCAACCCACAAAAGAAAGTACTTTCTACTCACCCTGCTCGAGAAGCGAGTTTGTAGTCCCGTCCCGCAATCATGAAAATCGGCCGAAATCACGGGGATTTTATGAAACAGTTATTTTTTTGATTATATGTTTATAGGGCGCTGCTTCTTGGAATCATCATCGAGATGATTTTTGAAGATTTAGAAAATGCAATATTTTCTTATGAGGTGAATTTTA
>JAUMHM010000016.1:44062029-44073566 GCA_032362435.1 Melikaiella ostensackeni | reverse complement strand
CGTTTCGTGAACATTGCAGTTCACGAAACGTCGGCACGATTCATAGTTTTGCACACGATTGAAACCCGAAACATCTCCTTTTTACTATAATGAATCATCATGAAAGCATTAAGACAGCTTTGTTCTTCAAGCTTCATTTTCTAAACCGGAATTGTTTTTGTTTTTGAAAGGGTTTTATATCAACTATTATTTACTATACAATATACAATGATATACATTACCAAATGTATTGTTCTAATATAATAAATTAGAGGTAGGGAATCAGTACTTTCTTTTAATTTAATATTGATTCAATATTTACTGGTTTATGATCTACTAACAAGATTACTAGTTACTACTCACTCATCTATTGAAGAAAATAATTTTTGATTCTTTTTAAAGTTGTAAACAGTCCTGTATTCTCAAGTTTATACAAAAATTACAAAAAGCTCTCTTTTGAATACAATACAATGCCAGAAATGTACGTCTATGAGTCATTTATATGAATGTAAATTAGAAAACGAGGCGCAATAACTGGAATATCTTGAAAACATATAATGAAAAGAAAAGACTTATTACGAAAAAAAAAGAGAAATCATGGAGTTATAGAGCATAAATCTTGATTCATATTTACCCCGCAATGATACATAACCACTCCGGTTGACGGTATTGAAAAACCTTTATTTACATTTTTGTTATTTTTTGCAGAGAAGACTGAGAGTGATTCAAAAAAATCAAGAATAATGACAGAAAAATATAAAGCATATCTTTCAAAACCTCAGATGGAAGACCAAATTCGACTGCCTAAAAATGATAAAAAAGATTTTGCTTGTGACATTGGATATAGCAATGACGAATCTTTGGAAATCAAGGAAGAAATCAACGAAGGCAAAACGTCATATATTCATAGAAAGTATCTTTAAAAAAAATCAGGACAAAATTTAAAAAAGGAAAACATTTCGTTATAATTTCAGATCGTGTGACATATTTAAAAAGAGACGTCAAACGAAGCGATAATCGAGAATATAAATCAAAAGTGTTCAAAACGCATCAGGCAAAAAGGAAGCCTAAAATTCAAGATTGCAAGGAGGAATCGGAAAAGAAATACAAGTGTGACACATGTGCACGAAGTTATGATTATAAGAAAAGTTTGATGTTTTATCAAATATACGTATACCGCGTAAGGTCACAGTTCTGGTGTAAATTATGCGGCAAACTATTCAAATGGAAAACAGATCTTTGGCTCTCAACTCAAATATGACATCGTCAACGAGACTTAATAATGACATATGTTCTTGAAGGTATAGTACTAAAGGTGCTCTGAATCGGCATAAACGTGTAAAACATGAGGGCATTACACGAGAATTTATTTGCGATTATTGCAGCTACAAAATGAAAGAGAAAGCTGTCTTGTACAGACATATTACTTCACGCCATCTCTCGTAATTTAATCATACGTGCACGAAACTTTTTCAGGAAATTTGAAATTTCTCATGCTAGTTAAAAATTCTGGTTCGCGCATTACATTTAATGGAAACGGACCCTAAAACAACATTTATGTAACGCAGGCATCAAAAGTGTCTAAAATGCATGAGGCCAAAAAGAAAGCCAAAAATTGAAGAATTAAAGGTGGAATCTGAAAAGAAATACAAATGTAAAACATGTGTGCGAAGCTATAGTCATAACAGTAATTTGTTTAGGCATAAAAAATTTGAATTCGGCGTCATGCTACGACTTAATTGTAAATTCTGTGGCCAACGATTTAGAGAAAAGCAACACATGAATACCCGTATGGTTCGTATACATCAGCAAATGAAATCAAAGACATCGCAAACGAGGTTTAATTGTGACAAAGTTCTCGAAGTTACATTTGGCTAAGAGACTCAATTCGACACAAAGGTTCAGATCACGCTGCAATCAAACCACAATTTATTTGCGACTATTACGGCTACGAAACTAATCGAAAACCTTACTTGCCAAGACATGTTACTTCACTTTATCACAAGTGATTCAGTACAAGAAACTGTTATCCTTAGGGAATGTCTCATTCGAGTTGCAAAAGTTCCTTTGTGCATTGGATTAAATGCGTTTATGCCTATTATAAAATATACTTCAATATACATTAACAGGTCTAGTCTGTTCTGATATAATAAAGTGATAAGCATTAGATACTTTCTTCTAATTTAAGATTGAATATTTACTGATTTATTGTCCACTAACAAGAGCTATTACTGAATCATCAATTGAAGAAAATATTTGTTAATACCTTTTGATGTTTTAAACAGGCTTGTATTTATAAATTCATCCAAAATCTACTGCATCATCTTCTTGTAAATCGAATATAAGGATTAAAACATTCCAATGATTTTACAATATGAAAAGAAGTGTATGGCGTTTCAATGAAATTTTAGATGAAGGTATCATGAGTTCAGCCTTAGTGTTTGTTACGTCCAGAACGTAAGGATTTTTATCCAATATTTAGGTTTATTTTATACTTTTTGTATTTAAAACTCTTTCTCTACGGCCTTCTGTACAACGTTTAAGTTCAATTTAGTTATGTTATACCCATTTATGTCAGGAACGTGCCTTCTCTTAGTTTCCTCGCAAAAAATCTCTTCTATATTTATGAACCTCTAACATCTGTCTCCGAATTTACCAATTTTAGATTTTAAGGCTTATGCGAGAATTTGTGTTTAGTTTGCTTATTTTTATCATTATTCCTTGTCTCGACTGCTACTTCTCTTAAGGGAGCGCCTATAAATCACGTGGCCAGTTTTTCTTTTTCTTCATAATGTTGTATCCTTTTAACTTAACAGTATTTTATTCTCATCTTTCACTCAACTTACTTTCTATTTGTCCACTTTAAAATCTCAAAGCCTCTCTTATCTCCGAGTACCGCCTAAGCGCAATTTCAAATCAGATATATATTGAAAAGTTCTAATTCACATTTTTGTAATTTTTTTCAGTGAAAGCAAAGAGTGATTCCAAGAAAATAAGAATAAGATCAACAGACGAATATCAAGAATATCTTCCAAAATATCCGAGGGAAGACCACAATCTACTGTTTGAAAATAGTGGAAAGGATTTCACTTGCAAAACTGATTATATAAGGGACGAAGCTTCGGAAACCAAGGAAGAAATTGACGAAGGTAAAACTTGATATATTCATAGTAAATACCTTAGAAGTTATCAAACATAAGATTTTAAAAAAATTTTGTTAAAATTTCAGATCGTGGAACTTGTTCAAAAAGAGACGTAAAACTAAGCGATAGTCGAAAATATCAATCAAAAGTGATCAAAAGGCATCAGACCAAAAGGAAGCTGAAAATTCAAGCTTCGAAGGTGGAATCGGAAACCCAGTATAAGTGTGACACATGCGCACGAAGTTATAATCATAGAAACAGTTTGATTGTTCATCAAAGATATGTGTGCGACGTCAAGCCACAGTTCTGGTGTAAATTATGCGGCAAACGATTCAATCGGAAACCACATCTTTGGCGCCATATAGATCTCGTGCATCAAAAAACAAACTCAAATAAGACATCGCGAACAAGGCTCAATTGCGACGAATGTTCTCGAAGCTACACTACGACCAGTGCTTTAAATCGACATAAACGGTTAAAACACGATGACACTACACAACAATTTATTTGCAATGATTGTTCTTATAAAACAAAACAGAAGAGTAGTTTGTACACGCATATTACTTCACGTCATCTCAAGTAATTTAATTACGTAAACGAAACTTCAACCCGTAGGAAATTTTTCATAAATGTTAATTGAAAACACTGTTTTGTGCATTAAGCATTAATTATATCTACTACTACTATACAATATACACTAATACACATTAACAAATGTATTCTGTTCTGATATAATAAAGCAATCATTTTTCTGGGAATTTGATACTTTCTTGTAATTTGATATTGATTAAATATTTACTGATTAATGATTTAATTTAAAAAATTACGAGTACTGCTGAATCACTAAGTCATGAAAATATTCTTCAATTCCTTGTGAGGATGTAAACAATCTTGTATTTACAAATTCATACGAAATCTACTGCATGATCTTTTTGTAATTAAAATAAAACACCAGAAATGAATGTGTTTATGTGAAACATTTTAATGAATTTGAAATAAAAAACGAAGTAGATGTCCTAGACCTACAACATCATAAGTTAAAATGAAGGTTTAAACGCATAATGATCACAGCCCTGGTGTGTAAAAGCTCAAAAATCTTGAAAACATAAACCGGGACTTATAAGATAATGATCATTTAATTAACTATTGAATAATTATAATACATATTTTTGTATTTTCTTCAGATAAAGCGAAAAGTGATTCAATAAAAACAGGAATAAGATCAACAGGGGAATATCAAGCATATCTTTCGAAGAACCAGAGGGAAGACCAAAATCTAATGTTTAAAGATAATGAAAAGGATTTTATTTATGAAACTAAATATATCAATGTCGCAACTTTGTAAATCAAAGAAGAAATCATCGAAGGTAAAACTTAATATATTCGTAGTAAATATATTTAAAACACTATCCAGCACAAAACTAAAAAAAGAGTATTGTTTTTCATTCAGATAACGGGATTGGCTCACAGAGAGACGTAAAACGAAGCGATAATCGACAATATCAATCAAAATTTTCGGAATGCATCAGGCTAAAGGGAATCCAAAAATTCTAGAATCTAAGTTGCAGTTGGAAAAAAGTACAAATACGAAAAGTGTGCTCGAACCAATGAAAACAAAACTTCTTTGACTGAGCATCAAAAATACGAATGCGACATCATGCCACAGTTTAGATGTAATTTCTGCGACAGACGATTTAAACAGAAACCAAACCTTTGACGCCATGTAGATCTCGTGCACCAGAAAACAAAATTACAGACATCACCAACAAGGCATCATTGTGACAAAAGTTCTCGAAGCTACGTTGCGTTAAGTTTCTTAAATCGACATAAACGTATGCATCACGAGGGCATTACACGAGAATTTATTTGCAATGATTGTGATTATAGAACGACAGATAGGGTTAACTTGTACCGACATATTACTTCATACCACATCAGGTAATATAATTTCGTACACAAGACTTTAAGCCTAACAGAATTTCTTATACTAGTTGGCAAACTGTATTTTGAATTACTTCAAATGCTTTTTCATATCACTTTTACGATAAAATATACATCAATACACACTAACAAATGTATTTTGTCCTGACATAATGAAGCAATAATTTTTCTGGGTATTAGATACTTTCTTTTAATTTAATATTGATCAAATATTTACTGTCTAATGATCCACTAAAAGAGAATTACGAGTGCACCTAAATCATCATTTGATAAAAACATTCTTTATCTCCTTTTAGAGATGTAAAACAGTCTTGTATTTACAAATGTATACAAGACTATTGCATGATCTATTTTTAATTAAAATAGAATACCGGAAATGTATGTGTTTATTCAGGACAAATTAATGAATTTCAAATAAAATACGAAGTGGATGTCGTAGACTTGTTACACCGTAAGTTTAAACGAAGGTTTAAACGCATAATGATCACAACCTTAGTGCGAAGAACTTGAAGATCTTGAAAACATAAACCGGGACTTATAGGATAATGTTCAATTAACTGAATAATAAATAATTCTAAATAATATTTTTGTGTTTTTTCCGGCAAAGTAAACAATGTTCGATGAAAACAGGAATAAGATCAAGGGGAGAATAACAAACTTATGTTTTAATTAACCAGAGGGAACACTGTTTAAAAATAATGAAAAGCATTTCACTTGCAAAAGTGAATGTACCAATGACGAAGCTTTAAAAATCAAAGAAGATATTATCCAATGTAAAGCTTTATGAATTCGTAGTAAATATATTTAAAACACTATCCAGCACAGGATTTTCAAAAAAACGTATTGTTTTAACGTTCAGATCACGGAAATTGTTTGGAAAGTGAAGTAAAACCAAGCGATAATCGAGAATATCAATCAAAAATGTTCGAAACGCATCGGGCTAAAAGAAAGCCGAAAATTCTAGAGTCATCAAAAATACGAATACGACGTCATGCCGCAGTACAGATGTAATTTCTGCGACAGACGATTGAAACAGAAAATGGTCCTAAATCGTCGCGTGGATGTTGTACATCTTAAAATTAAACCGAAAGTACAGCCATTGAAAACGAAGCATTATTGTGACGAACGTCTTCGAAGTTACAGTGCGTTAAGTTCTTTAACTCGACATAAACGTGAAAAACACGAGGGTTTCAAACGACATTTTTTTGCAATGATTTTGATTATAAAGCGAAATATAAGTTTACCTTGTTCAGATATATTACTTCATGCCATATTCTTGAGTAATTTAATTACGTAGACGATACTTTATACTTCAAGAATTTTTTCATACTAGTTGAAAAGCTATCTTCTGCCTTTTATATTTACTAATTCTATGAAAAAATACATTAATATACATGAATAGATGTATTCTATTCTGAATAATGAAGTAATAATTTTGTTGGGTATTACATACTTTCTCAAAATTTAATATTGATTCAATATTTATCGATTTATGATCCACTAACAAGAGTATTATTTCAGAGTCATTAACTGACAAAAATATTTTTTAATTTTTGTGATTATTCCAGAGAAATGGAAGAGTACTTCGAGTACAACAGGAATGAGATCAACAGAAGAATATGGAGTAAATCTTTCAAAACATCACAATCTAAAGTCCGAAAATAATGCGTAGTTTTCCCACCTTTTGTTCTTCGGGTGCGAATACGTTCGTTATTCATTACCATTATTACTACTTCGAAACTCAAAATCTGTGCATTTTTGAGCATACAAAATAATCTGAAAAATGTCCTGAGAAACGGAGTATTAATTAACAATAATTTTAGTTTGCAATTCAATTTGCATCCTGCAATCAAGAAATTAATCCACTGTAATTTATTGATCATCCTAATTTGTCTCACAAACTAGTAAGAAATATGATGCATTTTTTCGGTAATATAATATTCTTCTGGAATAGTAAGTCATATTCATTATTAAAGCACACATTACATTACATTTTTTTAAACTCTTTGACGTCAATAGTTATATTTATCTGCAATTATGTCAACTTTATGCATTTTGGAATGCTGAATTATGCGATAAAATTTAAGTCTTTTATGCGGTGATTATATGGTCAAAGTGCTCAAATCATATAGGGATAATGTGCATTCAAATACAGATGTATGCATTGTTATGCATCGCAAACTGACTCACGGGCATAACTCTGTGACGAGGGGAGGTTAAAAATATTTAATTGCTAATGATCTGACTGTGTTCTCTACCATACAGCTTTCAGCAAGAAAAAATCAGAGCATCTTACATTTGAACAACAATTCAAGTAAATCTCTAGATAAGTAAAAGTAGACTTGATTTCCAGTAATGACAAAAATAAAAAAGATATTATGCGGCTTTAGAATAAGGTGGACTGGTTTCGAAACATGATAAGAGACTGATGTTTTATCACATATACCAGTTTTGAAAAATTATGCAATTATGCCCTTGCATAAAGTTGACATCCCTATAGTCATTGCTTTTTCTTGTAATTTAAAGATCAACAAAAAATAAATATAAAAATTAAAAAGTGAAGTTTTAGAAAAATTAAAGGAAGTGCATTTAGAACAAAAATTTGCAAATTGTTCGACGTTTATTCAAAATATTAATATCATTTTTACTATACAAATATATACGAATGGATGAAATAAAAATAAGAACTAGTGTAAAAAGATGAAGAAAATTCAAGATCAAACGGAAACAGAAAAGAAATACAAATGTGAAAAATGTGCGCGAAGCTTTATTCATAAAAATAATTTGTTTAGTCATAAAAAATTGGAATGCGGCGTCATGCTACACTGTAAAAAGAAGGAATTATGTTAAGGCTCATTTTTTAAAAATAAGACTCAGAACAAAACAGTCTCGAGTGCAAAAAGTGTGCTCGAACCTATGATCGCAAATCTCATTTGAATTGTCACCAAAAATTCGAATGCAGCGGCATGCCACAGTTCGAGTGTAGATTCTGCAACAAACGATTTAGGCGGAAAAGTAACATAAATACGCATATAGATCTTGTACGTCTAGAAACAAACTCAAAGACATCGCAAACGAAGCATAATTGTGACAGATGTGCTCGAAGTTACAGTTACATAGATGATTTATATCGACATAAACGTTGAAAACATGGAGCAGTCAAACCATGATTTATTTGCAACTTTTGCGGTTATCAAACGAATCTTGAAAAGACATTGTCAAAACATGTGACTTCAAAATATCCTAACTAACGAAACTTTAAGCCTTAGTAAATTCATCATATTATAGTTGAAGTAACTCATTTGTGCTCAGATTAAAAACCTACAACTACTGTAAAATATACACTAATATACATTAACAAATGTATTCTATTCTGACATAATAAAGTATGGGCATTAGATACTGATTTGTGATCCTCTTTAAAAAAAAGTTACTTCTGAATCATCAATTTATTGAAGAGAACAGTCTTGTGTTTACAAATATATACAAAATGTACTGCATGATCTTTGTGTTCGCCATGTCTTGTTTCTTGTGAGAATTTGAATCTGCTTTAGAAATATGAAAAGAAAGATTCAAAGTAAAATATTTCTTTAATGCTATTGAGTAATGTCATGTAATTTTGAGAATCATCGAAAATTGCTATTCGTAACTTTGACTAACAAAAGCTGCTACTTAATCATCAATTGAAGAAAATATGTTTTAAATTGTGGGATTTTTTCAGAGAAATCAAAGAGTGATTCGAAGACAACACAAGTGGGATCAACAGAAGAATACAAAGCATATCTACTGCCTGAAAATAATAAAAAGGAGTTTCTTCGCGAAACTGAATACAGCAATGACGAAACTTTGGAAATCAAAAACGAAATCATCCAAGGTATGACTAGATTTGTAATTAAAATATCATAACTAAATAGGCAAGCGGATTACACTCGATTTCATTCACGAAGTGATCAATTGCTTTCTAGTTGCTATTCTTGGTTTTAATCGAAAGTTTTCGATGTCCTGGAAAGGAATATGACGATTTTTTGAAGTTTAAGTTTGGCGGAACCTTAGAAAAATATCACTATGTTTAATTAAATAAAGTCATAAAAAACAATCGTTTTTCTAAATAAACAACTTTAAGTGACGTTCATTTTATTCAAAAATTATAACTCTGTGATGTTTGCATTTATTAGCTCCTAAGCTATAAATTTGATGAAAAAAATGACCTGAATTTAAATGTTCTGTGGTCGAAATTAAACCGTCTAGCATGACTTAAAGCACAGGCTGCGTTATACATTAGATTTCCCTCCTGCCTTTCGAAGTGCTAGTCCCTCTTATTGAATTCAAAAATTATCTTAAATGATAGATATAAAAACTTGTCATTTTTATTCAACTATTTATGTAAATTTTCCTCATTTGACTTAATTTGATCTACTTCGAAAAGTATAATTTCTATGGAATAATTTGAATAACTCATAGATACTATATTTTTCGAGATATTTCTCATTCAATGAATAATTCATTTTCCAGTATTAAATTTTAGTAATTCTATACTTAATTTAATGAACGTTATATACAATAATGGGCGATTTAAATTTTATTTAAATCAGAGAAAGAGACAATCAAATGCCAATTATTATCGAATTCATATTTGAATGTAAGAATGAAATCCACTGCTAACTTTCAATTCTTCATAAACTGTTAATTTAATTTCTGATCTTTATGGTGGCAAAAGAGATCATTGTTCTTGCAAATACAGATCTTAAATTGTCCACTTTGATAAGACAAACAAAGAATGGTATGGGATTTCGAGGGATTTGAAAAGATTTCAAAGATTTTCACATAACATCTATGAATTTTGATCAATTCATGAAGATGTCAAGGGATTTTGAGAGATTTTACACGATTTAAGGCGTTTTCAATGGGGTTCAAAATTTCACAGGGCATATCACTAAACTTTCGAAGGTTTCATTAGATATCGAAGTATTTTCAGGAATAGCAAAGCATTTTGAAAGATTCAAAAATTTGCGAAGTATTTCAAAGTATGTAAAGATATTCCACAGCACTTTCAAAAGAATTGCAAGTAACTTTAAAATATTTTAAGGGATTTCACAAATTTTCTAAGGATCTCAAGTGATTCAAGAATATTTCAAGGGATTTCGAAGAATCTTTCGAGATGTCATGGCCTATGAAAGGATTTTAAGGGATTTCATAGGATTTTTATGGATTTGAACTAATTTTAGAAGACTTCTAGGGATTTAGATCATGAAAGTTTTCAATAGGGTTCGAAATATTCAACAGGATATTACAAAACTTGTCAAGGTTTCAAGTCGTTCCAGAAGTTTTCAAGGAATTTTAAGAGATTTGTGGAGACCCCAAAGTATTTTGAAAGATTTTAGGGATTGTCGAAGTATTTCAAAATATTTCAAGGGATTGCACCAGATTTCAAGTTATTTCCAAATATTTTTAGGAATTTCAGAAAATCTCTATGTATTGCGAAATATTTCAAAAGATTTAAAATGGGGCTTCAAGGATTCCAAGCAATTCCAACAGGTTCAAAAAATCATGAGGCATTTCAAATGATTTCAACAGAATTTATGGGATTTCACAAGCATTCAAAACTTTTTAATTGATTATGATGGATTTTACAAAATTGTAGAGCTTTTCAAAGTATTTAAATCCTTTTAATGGAACTCTTTGGGATTTCAGAGATTTTTAAATGATGTCAGGAGCTTTCAGAATCTTTCAACGAATTCTAAGTTTTGGAAGGTTTCAAAAGATTTCAAGAGTGGTCAAACCCTCATTCAATACTAAAGCGTTAAAGTATTTCAAGATAAACAAATATAGCCATTTCCTGATATATTGACATATTTTCAGTCATAGAACTAATAAGTGAAGTGCTTTGTTAATGAGAAATACGTTTCTTAAAGTTAATTTAGCCCTTTTCAGTGCAATACAACTGAAAAATGGTAAGAAATATCAATAAATAATTTGGTGTGCCTTCGACTCAAATTACATTTGAAATGCTGTGATAGTTGTCTGTGCAAAGAAAAATGGTAAAAATAGTAAAAATACATTAAAGTATTATTTTGAGAAATTTTGCATCGAATGTGAGTTCCAAAAAATTATAATTTTTGAAAAATGATACATTTTGTAAATATTTCGATAATTCGATACTTACGCAACGCCTTCCGCTCATCTCCTCAGACCCCGTCGCCTACGAGTGCGAGTTGGTAGAATTCTATGAAGGACATACTGCGGATCGACTTATCAGGGATTCCAGTGTAGTATTCATCAATATTGAATACTGATTAATAATAATTTAAGTAGCAATTACGTTTTAACTTGAATAACCTGAATCTTATGAGAAGTTACGTGGCTCAAGAGATTAAATCTTTCCATGTAGGATCCGATATATACTTTGAATGAGAGTTCAAAATAGTTTGAACCTCATATGAATTTGCGTGCCTTGAAAGCCTTTCTTTTTGTTCA
>JAUMHM010000016.1:44049362-44061929 GCA_032362435.1 Melikaiella ostensackeni | reverse complement strand
AAACTTTAAAAATTGTATACACAATCTTCAAAATTGAAAAACTTCAATTTCAAACATACAAAACTGAAGTAACGTTTCAAATTTGCGACACAAATATCAAAATTAAAAATGTCGGAATGAAACATTCAAAATGACTAATTAAATACTGATGCATTTTTGAAATTTAACTATTTCACAATACAAAACTGAATATTTTTAATGTAGCTTTCTAATTTCACAAGCCATTTCTAAATCAATCTGTGCAAAAAATGTTTGACTCAAAAATTATTTTAAACTTGATAATGTTCTAAATTGAACATTTGAAACTCGATATTTCTCAAATTATTGTTTGTTGAAGTGATTAAACTATACAATTTTAAATTAGAATCATAATTGTAGAATTATTGTATGTTAAATTACCAATAATTTCTATTTCTTAAAAATCTAAATGAAATCTACTTTCTTATGAAAATTTTGTTGTGTACCAAAAATGAACACCCAAATAGTTCACAAATGAATAATAGACTTCGAGACTACCCGCTTCTCCGGCTCATTAGAGACAAATGTACAATAAATGTACAAACAAAAAAGAAAAAAAGAGAAAAAGAAAGAGTCAACAAAAACCAACTTCACACTCTTTCGTTTTTCCGTTTTTTTTTTTTATACTATATGAGGACCAACATTTTTCGAAACCAATTTAGACTTCCTCGTCAGGGATCATCTATAGGATAACTACAGTTATAAATAATGAAACATATATTAATTAAATTCAAATATTACCTAAAAGTATAAATAAAACATTTTTTATTATCAAGTGTTGTTTGGTCAATCTTTCCATTCTCTTATTAAAATCAAAATTCTTTAAGATCAATGTGAAATTCACTTTCTTATGAAGATTTTTTACTTATTATTCTACAATAGAAAATACTATAAAGTTATGTGCATCTGTGCATGGCAGCCTTTTTAACCAAATTCAAAGAGATTTATTAAATTTATTGGTATTTTCATTGAAAGTTTCATTGTTACCTTTTTTTGTTGGAGTCAAAACATTTTTTCTTGCTAATATGAAATATCTTTTCTGGAAAAAATCCATGAAACTTGCATTCTGTAAATAAATCCTTCTGTAATGCTTCCATTATTTAGAACTGTAGTTATCCTATGAATTACCCCTGATGAGGAAGTCTAATTTGGCTTTGAAACATGTTCGTCTCCAGTAGTATAAAAAAGATGGAAAATGGAAAGAGGGTGAGGTTGGTTTTGGTTGCCTCTTTCTTTTTTCCCTCTTTTTTCTTTTTTGTTTTACATTTATTGTACATTTGTCTCTAATGAGCCGGAAAAGCGGTTAGCCTCGAAGTCTATTTTTGATTTGTGAACTTTTTGGGTGTTCTTCTTTAGTACACAACAAGTTTTTTCATAAGAAAATAAATTTCATTTTGATTTTTAAGAAACCAGTCGTTTTTCAGCGATCGACCCAAACCCTCGTAAAAAGTATATGCTTATAGACTGTCAGTAGATATCAGAAAACTATACAGAAAGTTTTAGTCCCAAATATCAAGATTCAGAAATGTATCCATAGACACAATATTAAGATATCAAAATATTTTTACTCTCAAATATAAAATTCAATTTTAATAGTATTTAATTTTTATACTCCAATTTATGTACATCCTTCTAGCAACCTTATTTCATTCACAACTAGCTGTCTCCTGTGGCAGCGTCTTCGCCGCCGCGGAAAGGCCGCTGTAATAATTAATACTATACTCGTATGCATCTAGAATAAACGGAAATACGATAAAAGTTGCATAAGATTATAAAAAACATGTTAAATAACTGATGAACAACTTTTCCTTACTTAAGAGTAACTTAACTTATGAAGGAACTTCGCATTTAGAAGTCAAATTTTTCGTTACGAGCAGACAATATTGTTTGTTCGATTATTTGAAGCGTAAATGTAAAGATTTTTTTGTACTCGAGTCGTCGAATTCAGTTTTCGGAAATTCCAAGTCAGTTGTGAAATTTGTACAAAACTTTAAAAAAACTCTGAAAGTGAAAAAAGAATTAAAAACTTAAAAGCATAAAGTGAGAAATGCATTTTTGAATTTCAAATCATAAAATTCGTACTCAAGTTGTAGAATTTGGTTTTGAAAAATACGAACTTTACAGTGACATTTGAACTAAACTTGGAAAAAACTATGAAAAGATAAAACAGGAATATGAACTTGAATACAGAAAATGGTCATTGTTTTTAATTATAAAAATTGTACTCGAGTCATACAATCCAGTTCTTATAAATTGTAAATCAGTCATGAAATTTCAAAATAACTTGTAAAAAAAACTTCCAAAGCAAAAAAAAAGAAATAAAAAATTCCAAGCAGACAGATAATCAAAATTATAGTTTTAAAGTGAACATCTACAATAGTAAAATTGTTCAAAAAGAAGAAAAAACAGTTAGTGACGGGCGCGTTTATCGTTGACATCGATTTGGAACCTCTCAAATACAAATCGGAACCCAACCTCACTTTTTACGATAATATTTTTCTCATTTTCTAAACACTTTCGGCCCAGCAAACCATAAAACTGCATCCGGTGGGTCTTTAAAACGATTTTTGTGTCTACTTTTACCTTTTTTCCATGCATTTTGGTCTACATCTGCCGAAATTACGCGCGCCTATCATTCAATGCATAAATAGTACGACGTGCAGAATATATCAATTTGTACTTACGATTTAAAAGCGCTGAATTTCGCTGACCTTACTTTTTACGAAAATATTTTTCTCATTTTCTAAACACTTTCCGCTCAGCAAACCGTAAAACTGCATCCGGTGGGTCTTTAAAACGATTTTTGTGTTCGGTGTCTTGGTTTGTTTTGGTAAACTATGTTTACGAAGCACATAAACGCAGATACTCAATACACTGGATCGATAGCATCGATAGCAATCGATATATATCGAATCGCGACAATATCGAGCTCAATGTATTTCTTATGGAGAAAATTATTGACTTTTGCCCATTGTTATTGCAAAAATGACAAGGAGTTTGTAATTCGGATCAGGTTATAAACCTTCCGAGTGACATAATGAATCATTGTACAAATCTTTGTCATTCCGTGCAGTGGTTTGATAATTATAAGAGTACGAACAAACAGATTTTCATTTTTAGATATATAGAAGAAGAAGATAAAAAGGCAAAAGCTGCTATTCTATAATACTGAGTGGCGAAATATCATAAATTAGAAGTTTTTCTTGTTATTTTAAAGTAAATTAAACTAATATGATAAGTAAACACTTAAAAATACGTACTTATTTTCAGTGAAAGCATAACCTAATGTGTTGCTTCACGTCATAACCTTATTAGTATAAGAACACAAAATAATAAAATAATTTAGGAAATTCTGTCTATCTGGACTTTGAGAATGGTATTTTATGAAATCTCAATGGATTATTTCAAGGAACGGAATGATCCCACATTCGGTATACAATTTCTGACCATGTCGGGCTTTCCTCTACAAATTCGGAACTTTTTAGAAAAATCGTTCTACAGCAAAAACCAAACATCTTATTTTAAATGAAATTTGAGATAATTTTGTTACATATACCATATGATTGGTGACATAAATATCCTAGAAAAAATTGCAAGTAAAGTTTTCCAAGCATTTTTAATCGACTTAACCAAAATACAGAAAATGACCTTATATAAATATTATTTTTATCAAAACTTCTTAACGAAACTGAACCAAACAATCTTCGAAACAAACTTCGATATTTATTTTACAGAAAGCAATGAAAGATCTCTTGGATTTTTATTCAGAAAAAGGGTAAACAAGTTATAAAATATGAAATTATGAGTGGCCCGGCTTCTCCAGCGTGTCCTGGTTAGCGCCCGTTTACGGTATGTGTTTAATTTTTTTTCTCTTAGTACCCCTGTTCTCTTCAACTTTTTAAATTAAACTTATTAAATCTTGAAAATATATGTATGAAAGTATGCGTATTTCGGAAATTCCGTAATAAATTGAGCAAAAGAACTATAGTCAAGTGAAACGACAAAGCTTATTTCAAGTAGGAACAGAGGGAGCTTACAATCTGCTTTTTAGCTTCTGTCCTTTATGGGCATTCTTTAATTTCACTCAGCTCTGCTTTTCTCATGTTTCTATTTTCATACTTTAAAAGCTTGCTGCATAATTTGTATTTACTAAAATAAGAACATTTTCCATTGCACAAAAACATAATCAGCATTTTTATTTTAATTACAGAGAACCTTGCACTGTTACACATTGAAAAATAATAATTAAAATGTTACATCTTAAAAGTGGTTTGAATTGAATTTAGTAAAATTTCTGGATTTAAGTGAAATTGGACTAATTTTGAGTTCTCATTACCTGAATTTCAGAATTGAGTCTTAAATTCAGACGACTTAAACTCAGATCAATTTTTCTTAAATTCAGAAAAATTTTACAGAATTTAATGCCAACCATTTTAAGGCAATAATTTTAAGTATCCTTTTTAACTGTGTATGAAGGTGGCTCAAAAAGAATAGTTTCTTTGATTTACAGGGAGATCGAAAAGCTTCCACTTAGAAAAAAACTGACCGTGAATACAGTAAATTTTGGAAGATCTTATTTCTATATTTTCACGACCAGGAGTTTTAAATTTGATTACAAAATTTCGAAATTATTCGATAAGTCCAGACAAATTATTTTTCTGAAGAACGAGAAAATACTTGTTCAAATCCGGACTGGGGCATATTTTTTCTCGTTCTTCAAAACAATCGTGCGTCCCGACCAATCGAGTAATTTCAAATTTTCGACATTTTGTAATTAACTGCAAATTTTTTCAAATTTTTTGGAAAAGGGAAAATGGCTGTTAAATTAACCCTGAACGTAAGAAATTCGTATTTTCTCAAATATGATGTATATAAAAATAATTGGACATTTTTTCAAAATTATAAACTGTCATTAGAAAAGGTAAGAAAATGAAAAAGAACAGGAAACTGGAAAAGCCACCCTCAAAAGTGAACAAAAGCACCCCTTTCTATCTCTGACAAACAATTCGCAAGCTCTTTACAGTTTCTAATGCAAATATTTCTCGCATTTCAAGTATAATTAAGTCATTTATTATTCAGAAAAATTTTTATGTAATGAAGTAGCCTGTAATCACCAGCATTAGTAAAAAAAACTTCTTTTTTAAAATTTAATTATATATTTCTAGTTTAATTTTCAAAATTCCATACACATTTTCTTTAAATATTTATTAAAAAATATTTAAAAATGTCATACACTGGTTGGAAAATAGCACCTAAAAAGTAAACAAATCACCTCTTTTAATACAATAAATATATCTTATTTTATTTATTATATTTTTAATCTAAAGGTTAGATTTTTTTTATTTTGAGCCACCCTATTGTGTTTTTCATCTGCAGGGAGTGTCTAAATATTGAAAACTATTCTTTAATTAATTCAAAAATCTCTCTGCTAATATAAACTTTAATAATAAATTCGAAATACAGTCGTTTTTTAAGCAAACACTTCAATTAAATACAATTTCAGTCGCAATAAGAGCTGATACAAGATACATCAGAGCCAATCAGAATTTATGACAGAAGGTAACATTTTGATAAGGAATCTTGCGTGTGAGTAAAACACATTTACCTTTTAAGGCGAAAATTATTCTATATCTAGTTTACACAATTTATTCATATCTTCATTCAATATCCTAACAGGATTTTCGTAAATGAGATCCCAAAACTCATTCAAACTCAATTAAACAAGTCTACTTTACCTTGTTGTTCCTAATTCGCTAAATTGCGTTTAATTGGTTAAACTAATTTAAAATTTTAAAACACCGTTAAGCTCAAACCAAGTTCACACACATTTTTACAAAATAAAAATGAACTCTATCGAAAATTTCCCCTTTAATTCGAAACTAGAAACAGCGCGTTTGCTTGGAATTAAAAACATATGAGGGAGAAATCGCGAGGGAAAATGAGAATCCAATGGCACTGATTGTAACGACTGATGTGGTTTGCACATAAAAAGAAAAGGATACTAAAAAAAATGCAATATGTAGCTGGGAGGAAAACAAATCTGTTGTTCATTTTTCTATAATATCCTGATGTTGATTTAGAGGAAAATTTGAAAGAAAAACTGTAAAAGGTTGAAATTAAAAACTATAAAACTTACAAAGAGCAGTAACATGCTCGTATATAGACGGGATATAAAATCGGAGTGAAATCATGGGTTTTCACTTCCTGAATTTCGCGAACAGTGATATGTATTTTTTGTTTGCACTCAATTTTGACGCAAAAATTTATTAAATTCTGTTTGGAGTTTGGACATATTTGAAATTGATGAAATAATTTGATTATATTGTATTGACAATTCCCTAAATTGAGACTGGACTTCATTTATCGCCTGACTACCTTATTTAAAAAATAGTTCTGATCATTATCAAATGCTTAAAATAGAGTACACTTTTTTCATTCTTAATATAGTGGGTTGATTTAGAATTAATTTATTCAGATTATATCATTTTTCAAAAAGAAAAAGGTGATAATCCAAACCAATAATACATTTCTAAAAAATTCTTAACTTCATCAAATTTGTAAACTATATTTAAATAAAATAGATGTCTTTTGGTGGATTGAGTTAACCATTACTATAACACCTCAGTTAAAAGAAATCTTAAGTATTCATAGGCAACCCGGCAGATTGGAACAAATCCTTGTTTAATGTCTCTCTTTTAAAATTTGTTAAAGATCGAAATGAAATCTACTTTCCACCAAAATTTTTATCAATTACACTGAAAATTATATTAACAAAAACATGAAAATAAGAATAGATAGAATAATTTTTTGTATAACTTCCTGCGTATAAAATCCAAAAAATTGTAATCCAAAGTTGGGCAAACACTCCACCACAACACTAATCGAACAAAAATTTTAATTATTTTTCAAAATTTTTTTAAAATTTTGTTGATTTTATTTTTTCTAAGAAGAAAGAAACATTCAACGTTTTATAATTTTTTTTGAGAGAGAATAACCAGTCTTAAACATTCGTAAAAATCATCTGTTCGAAGAATGCCAATAGTTTTTAGGAAACTATACAGAAAGTCTTAGCCACAAATATGAAGATTAAGATGCAAGTTTCATGGTTTTTTTTTTCAAGAAAGATATTTTATATTAACAAGAAAATATGTTTTGACTTCAATAAAAAGGATAACAAAGGAAATTCAAATGAGAATATCAATAAATTTAATAAATCTATTTGAATTTGGTTAAAAAAAGCTGCCATGCACATTAGGGTGGGCCATATTTTTCACTTTTAGAATTTCTTTACTCTCAACCCCCAGTTTTGTTCGAATACCTAAAAAAAAAAGATCTCCAAATTTTAGCCAGATCGGTTAATATTAACCCGTGCCTCAAAGACCATAACGTTTAACACAAGTTTCTTATGGGGAAAAAACAGTTTTTTTGTTAATCTAAGATTTCAAAACCATAAAATCTTGCAAATTATTCCGCCTTGCAATATGTTGTTCAGAATTCATCAAAGAATAAATATTAGTCAAAAATTTTAAAGTTTAGTTATTTTATGGTACTCTTATGGGCCCCCAAGGAATACTATATAAACACCAAACACGAATTTGATCTAATATTGAGGTTTATTAACGCTTTTTGAAATTTTTTTTGCATAAATCATCACAAGTTGGTAATCTGACAATAACCGGTGATTTTATAGCAATTTGAAATTGTTTAAACAACTTTTATTTCTTTAAGCATCTGATTTATTCATATGGGTCGGGAATGTAATGGATTTTTTAGACAAATGTCAATTTTTGGGAGAACTTATTTGTTTTTGATACTACTCTTGATTGCTTAAAGGAGCCTTAATTGTTCAAACAAACTTAAATAGTTCGAAAAATAGCATATTTGCTAAATATTTAATTTTCGCCATTTTTCTGCAGATGAAAATATTTTTAGGTACTAATTTGTTTCGAAACAATACTACAGAATGTTTAAACGAATTGAAATTGCTCAAACAATTTCTCATTTTTCGAATCTTTGATTTTAATCATTTTTCGACAAATTTGAATATTCGTAAGTACAACTCTGTTTTCTGAAAATACTCTCAAATGTTAAAGAAAACTAACATTTTACAACAATTTATTTTCTTAACAGTTTTTATATTTATTTTGTTGATTTTAGGTGTTCTTAATTGGCAGGAAGAAAGAAATTCGTCATTACGTACGGAAAAATCAGATAGTTAAACAAATAAGAATCGTTCAAACAGTCTTAATTTACTGAAACATTCTAGAATATTGCTCAGAAACAAATTAGTACCTACAGATATTCACATCTGCAGAAGAATGGCGAAAATTAAAAATTCAGAAAATATGGAATTGTTGAAACAATTTAAGTTTATTTAAACAATTTGAGTTCCTTTAAACAACGAAGAGTAGTACAAAAAACAAATAAGTACTCACAATTTTGACATTTGTCTGAACAACATACTGCAAGGCGGAATAATTTGCAAGATTTTATGGCTTTAAAATCTTAGATTAACAAAGAACTGCTTTTTCTCCATAAGAAACATGTGTTAAACTTTATGGTGTTTTAGGCACGGGTTAATATTAAACGATTTGGCTAAAATTTGAAGAAGATGATTTTTTTAGGTATTCAAACAAAACTGGGGGTTGAGAGTAAAGAAATTCCATAAGCGAAAAATAAGGGCCACCCTGATACATACAGACAGGCACATTCGTAAAAATCTGTTTTTCGGGTTCAGAGGGTCCGAAAACATGAACATTTGACCAAAACGGGGGGAGGGGTCAAATTTCACACGATTCTAATACAGGTACCTCAAATACAAATTTACAAATTTTTTTGATCTTCAAATAAGAAATAGTGTGTTGCTTTGAATGCTCTCGTCTGTATCTACGATGCTAGGATAGAAGACTTTTTTTCAATGAAACATAATGGGAGTGCTTTTGACTTCAAAAAGAAAGTTTTCATCCATATTAGAGGTAAGAATGGAGAAATTCATTTTCATCGATACGTTCTATTACGTAAACGCAACTTAGATTCATGAATTTTCTTCACTGAGTTTTCCTAAATTTATCATCGGGATGGCAGAACTTTGCCGAGCAAGAAAAATTTCGACTGTTGAGGATACCAAAACAGAAAATCTGCGAAAAATGAAAATTTCTGAAATTTTTATGAAAAAAAAATAAAATAAAACTACCAAAAATGTTTATTAACAAAATCGAAATATGGCGAAAGTAGAAGCTAAGGAAACTAGAAAAATTAAGAAATGTCAAATTGCCGAAATCACTAAATGCCCAAAATTATATAATTACCAAAATGTTGCAACTGGAACTTTCAAAATCCCAAAATTTTAAATTTCTGAAATTAGTAAGTTCTCGCAATTAGTAAACTCCCAAAATTCTAAATCAACGAAGTTTCAAGCTCCCGATTTTTGGCAAAATTATGTCATCCCTACATTATTCGAACTTCTTTGAGACATAAGACCGTGACTGTTTAAGAAAAGAATTGATATTTTGAGAACTGTATTTCATGTTATGAGAAAATAAATTTTTCTATATGAAGAAATAGTATAGTAGGTGAAAACATAAAATGCGTGTCTCATATTTTGCCTTCAGAAACAATATATTTCAGCCCCGAACAATTCTGTGACATCACCAGGTTCAGACTGTCCGATATCATATGAAATCGGCCTCATCATTTCTAATTTTTGAAATTCTAAAAAATATCAACCCTATTTAGTAACTGTTACTCTAAAGCCCTTGAGAAAAATACTTTAGCATGTCTAGTTTTTTCTAAAAACGGGGTCAAAATGTAAAAAAAAAAAACGCATTTTTGGCAATTTTTGGAAGCCTATAAAATATCAATGAGACGTGCTTGAATCTTTCACAAGCTTGAATAAAACCTTGAACAGTTTATTGTTATTGTGCTGAAGGCTGAAAAAATTAGCATACTGTCGTTGGAAAGCGTTCTTTTATTTGACCGCGTCGTAGCCACTGCTTTCCGTCTTGAGAAGTAAGCTCGGGCTACGGCACTTGTGTTTTCAACATTTTTCTAAGCATATGTGGAGTTTTCAGCATAGAAATACACAAGAAGAAAAAGACTCAGGAGTCGAAATTAGAGTTACAGCAAATTTTTAAAATTTGGAATTTGGTTTTTAGTAGAATCATTTTCTTCACTTGTGGTTTTAATTTTTTCCGAGCATGTATCGAATTTTTAAGCATAGAAATACACCAGAAAAAAAGAAATAGTTCTACTTAATACCAAATACCCAATTTTGAAAATTTGTTGTAATTCTAATTTTGACTCCTGGCTCTTGTTGATTTTTTCTATAGTGTATTTCTATACTGAACAAGCAAACATGTGCTCAGAAAAATGTTTAAGCCACAAGTTATAGAGGTAATTTTATGAAATGCCAAAATCGAAATTCAAAAAATTCACTGTATTTTCAATTTCGATTCCTGAGTCTTGGCGATTTTTTTCCTAGTGCATTTTTGTCACCGAAAAGCTTTCGAATACCCGAGAAAATTCTTCTTTCATTTACAAAGGTTTCAATAATTTATTCCGCAAACGGAGGCGTATTAAATAGGAATTATTTCTAACAAAATGATTGATTGAAATCCACGAGGAATTGGAAAGACTTTTTTGACCTCCATCTATGTAAAAAAATAAAACTCATGAAAATGTAAAAACTCTGCAAAAAAGAAACTTTTTAATATTTTTTTTGAGCGCGGGTAACCAAACTGCATGTCTGTCGATTCCAAATTAATTATACTAATTCAGAATCCTAATATGCTATATTTTCGCGCTGTAGCGATTCCGAATTCCAGAATCTTTAATTTTGACCCACCCTAGCAATCACGGTACAGTCTCAATGTAAATCCCAAACATATTTGTTTATCCGAGGAAAAATATTCAAAAAAGGGAACGCCTGTGTCCCCCAACAGACAAGGTATGAAGGTCTGGGCGATTCCAAACTGACACTCTGCTACCTGGAAAAAATACTCCCACCACTGGGACCGGAGCGCTTACCCCTCACTTGAGTTTACAGAAATAACGTAGGTCACACCCCTACCCCTTTCCAACATCTCATCAAACTTTATGATTTTCCACTGAAGTGAGGGTATACTTCTCAGGTAGTAGAGTGCGAGTTTGAATATGCCCAAAGGTCGGGTGTGCGGTGTGCTTGGTCCCAGGTAATAACCGGTAACCTTTTAACCGGCAGGAGCCTTTTGTGATCTAATTATCCTTTCCACTGATTTTACCTGTATTAACGCTGACTTCCAATTACAGGAAGCGAGAAAAACTGAAGATTGTGTGAGACGGTGACAAATCTAAAGAAATAACCATTTTGACCTTGAAGTTTAGTCACTCAAAAATAAAGGTTCACCAAGTTTCAACACGATCGCTAGATCCCCCACAAGCCTGGTATTCAGGAAATAGATTGAACCAGCTTTTGGAATCTTTCACTTTGGCAAACATGCATTGTATTCTACTTAGTGAAATACATCACTCGGATTTTGGACAAAATTTTAAGAAAGTATTTCGGGGCCACAGAAGGTCTGTTTTGTGAAAAAGCTTATTTAAAAAAAAAATTGTTCCTAATGAATTCCTTACACTTTGTCATAAATACATTGTATTCTTTCTGGTGAAATATATCATCCAAATGTGTACCAGATTTAAAAAATAATATTGAGGGGTTCAAGGGAGCTTTTTTGTCAGTGTTTTTAGTTTCATTCTTACTTGCAACGAGAGAGGGCTTTCAATTTCATAAAAAGCTAAGCATTAAAAAAATATATTTCAAACAATCAATAAAACAATCCCATATTCACAAAAACGCCCTCTGGAACCCCTGCATATTTTTTCATAATTTTTCAAAAATCTCAGTGAGACATTCCATTAAAAGGAATATAATGCATGTAAATATGCCAAAGGAAAAGAATTCATTAGGAGGGTTAATTGAGATAAGATTTGGCTTTTGTGCAAGAAAGGAGATTGCGTCACTCCTAAACACTTCTTTTAAAATTCTACCAAAGAAGATCTGCCAAAAAGAATCAATTGCAGGCATGCCGAAGTAAAATAACACTGGTCTGCAAATTTCAACTTTCCGTCGTGCATATGGGAAGTGACTAGGTGTTTTCGATAGATTCGTTCGCGCTAAACTCAAATCTGCGTTCAGAAATTGTCCACCGCGTAAAATTTTTGAGAAAGTGGGGATCGAAACCCTCAAAAATGGCGTTTTTGACCACTTTTAAATAACCGTTGCTACCAAACCCGAAGCGACAGAACCTTCCAAAATGTCTCAAATTGAAGCTTGTCAATTCCCCTGTTGACCCCAATAAAACAAAATTCGATCGCATCTGACTTTGAAGCCTTGTGTGCCCTTGAATATAGTGGTGTCGGTGGTTGCGCACGCACCAAGTGTGTAACTTGGCCGTATTTCTGAGTATCAGAGAACATGGAATGTATCCGTTTTCAGTTATAAGTTTGAATCTAGTTCAAATTCTGCAAGGTCAGATGCGATCGAATTATGGTTTATTGGAGTCGGAAGGGGAA
>JAUMHM010000016.1:44036891-44049262 GCA_032362435.1 Melikaiella ostensackeni | reverse complement strand
GCGAAATGTTGAAAATACTATCTCTCCTATCAAAGAAAAATGTAGCTTCTGGTTATTTAATTCTCATTTTTCAAATAGATAATGCCTGTTTATTTACTATGTTATACATCGCCATTACTACTTTGCAAAATGAACATATTATTTTTTAACGAAAAATATGTTTTAAAATAAAGATTGTTTTTTTTTGTAAGGGATGAACCATCAAAATAAAGCATAAATGTGTCGAAATATAATGTAAAATATTTTTTATTGTATGAAATAAGCATATCCATTCGATAGTCACTTTTCTGATTATATGAAAATTAGTGATCTGGTAAGCAAAAAGTGATATTTTTTTAAATATAATTTCGTTGTCCTGCATTTTGTGCTGGCTCCAAAGATCGCAAGTTTCTGGATATGATATAGACAATTTTGTCAGCTCTTTCAGCTGTTAACCTATTCCTTTTCTTGGAATGTATATGGCTATAAGCACTGAAGCTTGTAATGTTTTTTTTTCTGCGAATTACAATGTTTGTGAATTTATTATATATTTTTTGAGATAAAAATATTTTGAATACTTTAAACATTGGAATATCGTCGAAATATGCATAATTAATGTGCTACAGGAAGCTTACAACGATTATTCTTCTAAAGTTTTGGTTCCTTGTGTTCTTTTATAGATATAAAAGTAAAATATAGAATATAAGAAAATGAAACACTTTTAATTTCTTCCAAATGTACGCCTGTGATTATTGTATAAAATCATCATTAAAAGAAATTTTTTGACACAGGAGCAATTCACATTAAATATTTTTACAAGAACATAGAAAACGTTTTTTATTTAAAGTAGGTTCTTCATTTTCTCTACAAATTGTTTATTACAAATCATCTACACGTGGAAAATTTGTGTGTCAAAAAGGGTTCTTATACTTTGTTCTTGATTTCCAGAAAAGAAATTATTTTCTGATTTTGCATATAAATGCAGTTAATACATTTTACTTTTAACTTTCTTTCATTCTAACACAAAATAATATTTTTATTTCTATACACAAATTTATTTCTCTTATTTGTGTACTTAATCAAACTTCATGATCAGTCTCAATTCACTTTTGTTTTGTTCATTCTATGAATCACTCACACATTACATTTATTTTTCGAAAATACCGCTAAATGAGGATAAAGATTGTGCGAGGTTATGTTGTACATCAAAGTACATATTTCAAATATTATATTTAATAAACATGTTTAGCTTCAACTTTCAGTTATAGTTAGGGTTTATGGGTCCTGCGAAACCACAAAAAAATTTATTTCAACAAATTCTCATTAACATTTGTCTATAAATATGACTTTGTCCAGTCTGTCCAAAATTTACCATGGTGTCAGACAATGTCGGTCAGTGTCGGTCAGACTCTTGTCACTACCCATTTCTATTGCTCGGGCAACATATTTCACACTTCTCGGAATCGCGCACTTTTCCCCTAGTTGCACAATATACCAATTTTTCCCCAATTTCATTAAAATGGCCATATTTTTTGCCTGCTATGCCGGAGCGAAAATGCCTATTCCTAGCCAATGACGAGTGCACATGTGCAGTTGACCATGCATGCGCAGTACGTCTTTATTACTCCCTGAGGGAGTATTAGAGCTGCCGGAGGAAATAATGAAGAAGCACTGCCCATACATAGCCAACTGCACATCCATATTGTATATATGTTATTAAATATAAAACGAAGTGGATCTCCTAGACTTCTTACACGATAAGTTTAAATGCATAATGATCTAAACCTTTGCGTGAAAAACTGGCAAATCTTGCAAACATAAATCGGGACTATAGAAAAATTATAATTTTCATCCTTGTTCTGTTTTCAGAGAAATCAAAGAGGCATTCGAAGGAAACAAGAATAAGATCATCAGAGGAATATCAAGTATGTATTTTAAAGAACCAGAGGGATTTTACTTGCGAAACTGAATATATCAATGTTCCAACTTTGGAAATCAAGGAAGAAATTATCGATGGTAAAACTTCGTATACTCGTAGTAAATATCATTAAAAAATATCCGGAATAAGAATTTTTTCTTAAACTTTTGTTAAACTTACAGACAATGGGAGTTGCTCGAATCAGGCCGAAATAAAGCCGAAAATGCAAGATTTGCAGAAGGAAGCGGAAAACAAATACAAATGTCAAAAGTGTGCTCGAAGCTATAGGAATAAAAAAGATTTGGTTAGTCATCAAAAATACGAATGCGACGTCACGCCACAATTCAGATGTAAATTTTGTGGCAAACGATTCACACGGAAACCAAACCTTTGGCGCCATGTAGATGTCGTGCATCTTAAAACAAACTTATATACATCGCCAACGAGGCATAATTGTGACAAATGTTCTCGAAGTTACACTACGACTAGTGCTTTGAATCGACATAAACGTGTACAGCACGAGGCAATCACACGACAATTTATTTGCAATGAATGCGGTTATAAAACGAAAGACAAGGTCAACTTGTACAGGCATATTACTTCAAGCCATCTCAAGTAATTTCATTGCGTACACGAAACTTTAAATCTTAGGGAATTTCTCATAAGTACTAATTGAAAAAACTATTTTGTGCATCAAACATTATCCAACAATAGGGATATAGACCTATAAATATAGATCTAGACATAGATCTACCACTACTATCAAATATAAACAAATACACATTAACAAATGTATTCTGTTCCGACGTAATAAAGCAATCATTCTTTCGGGCATAAGATTCTTATAATTTGATATTGATTAAATATTTACTGATCAATGATACACTAAATAAGAATTACGAGTACTCCTGAATCATCAGTTAATGAAGACATTCTTTAATTCCTTTTAATGATGTAAACAGTCTTGTATTTACAAACTTATACAAAATTTAGTGCATTATTTTTTTGTGATTGAGATATTTATTATTATTATACCAATAAGCCTAATCCCTGTCAGGGTAAGCGTAACTCATTTGATTTTATCCTCGTTGCACTACCGGGGATCAAGGAATGTATATGGTAAGGGTAAGTAATAGATGTGTAGGAGGAGGAATAGATTTTAGATCAATCTAGAAGTCGCGTGTTGCTCATTAAAACAATAGACAGTTGTTATGTTCCATAGCTTGACCCTTATATCATTTTTTGAAAAAATCACTTTGTCCGTGTCCCATACCATTTCACCACCAGCATTCTTAATTCCTACTAACGCAGGACTAGTACTTCCTTTTCTAAGCTTCTTAAGCCATTCCCAGAATAATTTCTTATTTTCTTCAGATTCATTTTGCATTTTTTTATCTTCTTCCGCTTTCATTCCATCTTTTTTTTACTAACATCTCTGCTTTTCTGTTTTTATTCACATAATTATTTTCTCATCTAGTTCTCTCCTCATTGCTAAGACATTTAATATTCAGCTTTCTCCAGTACGCTTGCTTTTTCTCGTCAACAGCCACGCGGATTTCATCATTCTACCAAGCATCTTCAGCCTTTCTTCCTACCGCCGCAGTAACGCACTATTCAGATGCTTTCTTGAAGATGCCGTATCCATTAGTATTATCTATGCCCCCTCTATATTTTTATTGTTCAATTCAGTCTTCCAGACTTCTTCATGATGTTCTAAATATTTATTCAGCTTTTCACGATAAACCAATTGTACTTCTGGTTTCTGCAAATTCCCTATTCTAACTTGCGTCTGCTTCGATATATTATCAATTCCTCTTCTCCTGCATCTTTCACTTAGGTTTATTTTTGAAACTACGAGGAAGTAATTCGTTCCACATTCAGAGCCTCTCATAACACTTGTATCTTTTACTAGCCCTCTCAGTCTCTTATCCGCTGCAACGAAGTCAATCATACTGTGGCTTTCACCTTTTCACCAAATATACATGTGGATCATTTTGTGTCTGAACCAAGTATTTGTAATAAACAAGTCTTTTTTAAGCATAAGCTGAGAAATTTCTGTCCGTTGCCGGTCGTTTTTGGGTCTCTGAATTGACCAAGTACCCTGTCAGTACCTTCGCGTTACACACGAACTCAGCCATTCATATCTCTGTGTGTAGTGATTCTTTCCCGAGGATCGTAAGTACCTATGGTATCATTTAGCGAGTCCCAGAAAGTATCTTTTACATCACTATTGTCACCATCTACTGGAGCGTAGTGCGCTATAAATAGAACACAAGAAGTGAATATATTTTTGAGAAAAATTTTAATGAATTTTCAAATATGAAATGAAGTGGATGTCCTGGACATGTGACACCATAAATATAAATTAAGGTTTACACGTAGAATAATCACAACCTTAGTGTGAAAACTTGAAAATCTTGAAAACATAAACCAGAGCTTATAAGATAATGGTCAATTAATTAACTATTAAACAGTTCTAATTCAGGGATGGCCACGGATAGTTCCCTGAGTCGCTTCTCTTCCTCTTGTACGAGTGCTTTTCGTGTCTTCTCGCACGCTCGTTCGCTTTCTACTTAAGGTAGTAAGAGAGGGGATTTACGAGTGACAGATTTTCGTGATTTGCTCTTTCAGTGGCCATCCCTCTTCTAATTTATATTTTTGTGTTTTTTTTTCAGGTAAAACAAGCAGTGATTCGATAAAAACAGGTATACGATCAACAGGGGAATATCAAGCATATCTTTTAAAGAACAAGAGGGAAGATCAAAATCTACTGTTTAAAAACAATGAAAAGGATTTTATTTGCAAAATGGAATATATCAATGACGAATCTTTCGAAATCAAGGAAGAAATTATCGAAGGTAAAATTTTATATATTGGCAGTAAATATATTCAAAACACTATTCAGCACAACCTTTTAAAAAGCGTATTGTTTCAACATTCAGATCATGGGAATTGTTCGAAAAGAGACATAAGACCAAGCGATAATCGAAAATATCAATCAAAAGTGTTCGAAATGCATCAGGCCAAAAGGAAGCCGAATTTTCAAGATTCCAAGGAGGAATCGGAAAAGAGATACAAATGCGTAAAGTGTGCCCGAACCTATAAAAACAAAAGTACTTTGACTCATCATCAAAAATACGAATGTGACGTCATGCCACAGTTTAGATGTAATTTCTGCGACAGACGATTCAAACAGAAACCAAACCTTTGGCGCCATGTAGACCTCATGCATCATAAAACAAACTCAAAGACATCGCCAATAAGGCATAATTGTGACAAATGTTCTCGAAGTTACGCTGCGATGAGTTCTTTAAATCGACATAAACGTATTCAACACGAGGGCATTACACGAGAATTTATTTGCAATGATTGTGAATATAAAACGACAGATAGGGTTAATTTGTACAGACATATTACTTCATACCACCTCAAGTAATTTAATTATGTGCACGAAACTTTAATCCTAACGGAATTTCTCATAAGTGCTCATCGAAAAAACTGTTTTGTGCATTAAACATTATATACTACTATAGATAATATATAGATCTAGAAATACAGATCTGAATATAGATCTACTACTATAAAATATAAAGTAATGGACATTAACAAATGTATTCTGTTTCAACACAATAAAGCTATCATTTCTGTGGGTATTTGATACTTTCTTGTAATTAAATATTTATTGAATATTTACTGGATAATGATCCACTTAGAAAGAATTACGAGCACTCCTGAATCACTAACTGATGAAAATATTTTTTAATTCAGTCTAAAGATGTAAAAAGTTGTGTATTTACAAATTCATAAAAAATTTACTGCATGATCTTTTCGTAATTAAAATAGAATACCAGAAATGTATGTATTTACGTGAAACATTTTAATGAATGTTAAATAAAAAACGAAGTGTATGTCCTTGACGTGTAACGTCATAAGTTTAAATAAAGGTTTAAACGCATAATGTTCATAACCTTAGTGTGAAAAGCTTGAAAATATTGAAAACATAAACCGAGCTTATGGGACAATGATCAATTAATTATTGCATAATGCTAATTTATATTTTTTTGTTTTTTTTCAGGTAAAGCAAACAGTAATTCCATGAAAACAGGTATAAGATCAACAGGTGAATATCAGGCATATCTTTTGAAGAACCAGAGGGAAGACCAAGATCTACTGTTTAGAAATAATGAAAAGGATTTTGCTTGGAAAATTGAATATATTCATGACGAAACTCTGAAAATCAAGGAAGAAATTATCGAAGGTAAGACTTTATATATTCGTAGCAAATTTATTTAAAACACTATCCGGCACAAGATTTAAAAAAGCGTATTTTCTTAACATTCAGATCACGGTAATGGTTCGAAAAGAGACATAAAGCCAAGCGGTAATCGAAAATATAAATCAAAAGTGTTCGAAATGCATCAGGCCAAAAGAAAGCCGAAAATTATAGAATCAAAGTTGGAATCGGAAAAGAAATACAAATGCGAAAAGTGTACCCGAACCTATAAAAACAAAACTTCTTTGACTAATCATCAAAAATACGAATGCGACGTTCTACCACAGTTCAGATGTCATTTTTGCGATAGGCGATTTAAACAGAAAATGGTTCTGATTCGTCACGTAGATGTTGTACATCTTAAAATTAAAAGAAAATCACAGCCATCAAAATCAAAGCATTATTGTAACGAATGTCCTCGAAGTTACAATGCAATGAGTTCTTTAACTCGCCATAAACGTGAGCAACACCAGGGCTTTAAACGACAATTTTTTTGCAATGATTGTGATTATAAAGTGAAAGAGAAGTTTACCTTGTACAGACATATTACTTTATGCCACATTCTTGAATAATTTAATTATGTACACGAAACTTTAAACCTTAGGAAATTTCTCTTATCAGTTGAAAAAACTGCCTTGTGCATTACATTATCCTTTCATCCACAACATTATCCTTTATATATCTACTTTTCATATCCTTTACTGCTATAAAAAATACACTGATATACGTTAATAAATGTATTCTGTTGTGAATAACAAAGTCATAATTTTTATGGGAATTGCATACTTTCTTGTAGGTTAATATTGATTTAATATTTACCGATGTATGATCCACTAACAAGATTCTTACTCCACAGTTATCAACTGACGAAATATTTTTTAATTTTTGTGATTATTTCATAGAAATAAAAGAGTGAAAAGATTTCCCACTTTTTATTCTTCGGATGCGAATACGATTGGTATTTATTGTCATTATAACTACTTCGAAATTCAGAATCTGTGCTTTTCGCTATATAAAAGAATCTAAAACATGTTTCAAAAAACTAAGTATCTATGAACAACAATGGTTTTAATTTGCAAGTCAATTCACATCTCACAGTCAAAAAATTGATTCATTGTAATTAATTGACCCTCCTAATTTGTTTCAAACTAGTAAGGAATTTGATGCATTTCGTGAGTAACATAATATTCTTTCAGAATAGTAAGTCATATCCATTATTAAAGTAGGCATAACATTTTTAAAACACTTCAACACTCATGGCTATATTTATCTCTAATTATTGTATTTCAGAAATATGCTCCAAAATCAAGATTTAAGAGTAATTTACGTCATACTGTTCGCAGAAAATCCTTTCTGATTATTCACTTCATTTAATTTATTTACTATTATTTTTAGGTGATTTCATTTTTCATATATTAAAATTAATTTTTTTTTTGTATTTTTCCAGTTTGGTTTAGAGTGTAATTTATGAATATGACAAGGTGTTTATCAAGGCGAAGTCTTTAGATTTACAATAACGTTGCCATCAAATTTTATAGACAGCGGATGTTCGGTAAGATGAGTTTAATCAGTTTAATCTATCATTACGAATTCTAAAATTTACTTGTCGAATAATCAAAGCTAGAAGGATTAAAATCATCGATATAATAATTCTCAATTGTAACTTTCACCTTATAATTTTCTAAATGAACAGAATTTCAAAAGTGAGTTGAAGAAATCAATAGGAATACCAGATGGTATGCAATATTCTCGTACAACTACTCACATTTCTTCTCGCAATAATTGTGGTACCAAAATTTTAATAGAATACGACAATGGTGAAACTTTGGACATCAAGCAAGACATTTTTTTGGTTTATTGGGTTTAAAATTACGCATAAAATTACGTAGAACTAAAAAGAAACAGAAGAAATATCATGTTAATATAATTTAGAGATAAAAGTGCCTTTGAATTTTCAATGAGCTTTTTTTGAGTAATTGGTTTTCTTGTAATTTAGAAATTAAAAAGGAGTTAATATAATAATTTGAAAGTGATGCACTAGAAAAATCAGAGGATGTGCATTTAGATTACAAATTTTCAAATTGTTTGACGTTCATTTAAAACTTTAGTCTCATTTTCATTATACAAACATACGTATGGCTGAAATAAAAATGAGAATTAGTGTATAAATATATACAAATGTATGCATTGATTCAGGGCAATGACATGGTATGAATTAAATAAATATTGAGAATAATGTGTAAACTCTTCGGTTCTAATAAAAAATACAGTGTTACCCATACTTGCCCTGATTGTAGCTTTAATTGCATGAACAATATTATTTTGTAAGGTTGCTGCAATAATTACAAAGTGTATATACTGTCGGCTCCATTTACTAATTGTAAGTACATAATAACGAAGTGTCACTTCGCCCAAAAATTCGGAATGACTATACCAAAAAATTATTCATTTCTTTTTAATTTACATTATATACGATTTGTTAATGCAGATTCAATAAAAATATGATGCTAGTTTCAGGCTGACAGGAATTGGTGATTATTTTGTCACAACCCTCTCCCTTTCCAAGCTCCTCCCCCTCTCAATGAATTGGTTTACACCCCTAACATTTTTCAATGTCTCAACTAAACATAAAATATGTATTTTTGCACACAAAATTTTTTGTATGCAATGTCATCGACTTTAACACTAGGTCAGAACTAAATTTTAAAAAATGCATGACGATTCGCAAGTAAGAATTAGTAATTTTTTATAATAACACAATCTTTTTCAGGTCAAGAAGTAGATGGTGACACATTTTCGACTATCACGGAAAATTGTTTACAACAAATAGAGCCAAGAGAGAAAATCATGAATATTTGGATCACTGATCCAAATATTGTCTCTGTGAAAACAGAAAGACTTGATCCGGAAATTAACGAACAGGTATTATTATTTGAAAACTTAATATTTACAATAAAGATAAATGTGTTCTATTTTTTTATTTTATTAAAATGCTCTTTTTATCTGCAGCAAAAAAATAACACTGAAGGTTCAGAGATTCTAAGTAGCAGTGAAGTCCTAAATATTAACCACATTTTTCGTCCTTTAAATGCCACAATAAAATTTACCGCAGAGGCCGTAAAACAATGGGTACAAGAACGAGACGAAAAACAAGCTTATGATTCCGCAGAAGGTTATTTGATGGATAAGCTTATTGCTGGCACGAGCGATACTGCTCGAAAAGAATTAGTTCAAATTGCTTGCTCGAAAATGATCGAGATATTAGGAGACTAGTAAGTAACTATTTCGAATTATTTGAATTTATGAATTAAAGATTTCCTAAGGTAAATTACCCAGTCATCGCTAAGAACCCAGTGATCTCCAGTTGCTAGATTTATGTAATAAAAATAAAGAATGAACCTTCGCAAATATTTTTCAAACCAAATTGTAAGTGACTTTCGACATTGCTAAACTCAGTGAAACTTATTTTGGAGTTTTATCATCATACTAGTAGGAGTACATTGTATATTGCATAACTAGGGAGAGATCTTTCTATTTCCGAGTCGTAAAAATTTTGAAATATCTCTCCCGAGTCAGACACGACACTTTTTTTAACACTCCTTCTTGCTATACTATCCCTGCAACAGATATCGACCTATAAAAATACATGACTGTCACCAGCACGATATTTACACACGAAGAAGATTATAAGCCATAATCTTTCGCTAACGTCATTTTTTTACTCCCTAGGGAGTAGAACATACGTTCTACTCACACCGCTCGAGAAGCGAGTTTGTGGTGCCGCTCGACAGACATGAAAATGGGCCGAAATGATGAGGGTGTTACAAAAAGAATATTTTTTCTTGAAACTTACGACTTGGCAAAAAAACTATACTCGTAGAGTTCTTACGCCATAGGTGTAAAAAACTGGTCAAAAATTTCCGCAATTAAGTACAGAAATAAATGTTTATTAATAATGAGGATTGTATAATATATACAAAGATGTTAATTTTTCGATTTACTGATCCTTTAGTTATAAGATCCTTATAAGATATAAGGATCTTATATCTTACTGATCCTTCAACTAATGGATCAGTAGATGGAAAAATTAACATCTTTGTATATAATTACTGCACTGATCAACAACCAACATCTATTAACATTATATAATATATCGAAAATTATTTTTTTTATAAAACAGTCATTGAAATAATGTTTCAAGCCTTATTCAAATATATATTAGCTGGGCAATAACAGGGTTTCGACAAGACGAATGTTGACCAGTGGTCGCCATACAGAACTAGCCAATCAGCGAGGTGCATTTTTTGAGGTTTTGATAAGAAAAATTTGAAGGTATAATCTGTGAGTCGTTTACAAACATTCAATTTAATGGTTAGAATTGTAAAATTAATATAAAATAACTGTGGAAAGTGTGAAGAATGGGATTCGAAATCTTACTTTTTATATTTTTTAGTTAAAAAGTAGCCTCCAAGGGCAATCCTAAAAATTTTTGCAACTTTTAAAATATTTTACCGACTTGGCAAAGACTAGTCATTAGACCTAGTGATCATTAGGTAAGCTGAGTTGTCAGACTGGCGATTACTGGACTTTTGTCGTACTCTTGTATTTAATATTAATTTTTAAAAATATAAGAAAGTACTTGGCAAAAAATGCAAGTGCATATCAATCATAGATAGAGATTCTATAAATGTTTATTACTTTTCACCATAATCTTTCTAATTTTTTTTGTTTTAATTCCAAAGCTAACTAAATTGATTAAGGTGGCGAAGGCTGGGTGCTTTACCTTATTAACTAAATTATTTTTTCAGTTATCCTGATGCAAAATATAAGGAACAAACAGCACGGGCTATAATAGAGGCTTTTCCAAAACTTCGTTCCAATTTTGGTGGCAATGGATATGTATGTATTCTCCTTTGCTGCTTTTCAAACACATTTTTTCACAAGATATAAAGTGTGTAAATAAATATACATTCTTGTTTTAGGAACATTTTTACGACCCTACAACTGGTCATGGGTTTTTAGCTTTTAGATTTAAAACAGTAAGGAAATCTGTGAACATTTCAAAGAGGGCTAAAGGAAAGAAGGAGCCTGAAGAAAATAAAAGACAGCATAAAATAAACGGACCCTTCCTCTCTGATGCTGAAATGGCTTCTGCGGTAAGGTTGTAGGTTTTGTTGGTTGATTTAGAACCAATCTTTTCCGATTATTCCATTTTTCCAAATAGAAAAAGGTAATAATCCAAAACCACAACACATTTCTATAAATTGCTAAATTCCACAAATTTATATATTATATTTGAATAGAAATAGATATCTTTTGGTAAATTGAGTTAATCAGTAATACCTCAGTTAAAACAAATTTTAGTGGTATTGATAAGCAACCCTGCAGATTAAAACAAATCTTTGTCTAATGTCTCTCTTTTGAAATTTCTTAAAGATCAAAATGCAATCTACTTAAAATTTTTTGTATGCTAAAAACGAAACACCCAAAAAATACACAAATTAAAAATAGGCTTGGCAACCACACATTTTTACGGTTCATTACAGACAAATGTACAATAAATGTACAACAAAATGGAAAAGGAGGGAGAAAAAAAAAGAGTCAACCATACCAACCTTTCATTCTTTCTTCCACGTATACAAATATTTCGTCTTGGATTTGTCTCCAAGACGTCCCATTTTGTCTTAGATACATTGAAGTTTAGCTCCGTCTCATAAGCCATACTTCGTAGACATCAAATTTTGTTTTACATTTATGGTTATAGCTCACAGTGGCGAGACGAACTGGACTTGTCTCAAGGAATGAAGATTTCTGTTATGTCTAGACTGAAGGCCAGCGAAAAATGGACCAGATAATCTGGACTTAAATTTATAAATGGTATTTTTGTTTAATTTTTAAAATAGCTATTCAAAAGTAAAAAAAAATCAGGATTTGTGGATCTTCACGACTATAGCCATCTAAAATTTGCTTCAAAAAGATTAATATTAAGCACTGACTAGCGTTACGGAATTTTCCGTAAGACTAACCCGGTTAAGTATAGCGCTAGGGCTAGAGTTACGGAGAATTCCGTAACTTTAGCCCTGAACGTGCTGGAAAGGGGTTGTTCCTACGGAAAATTCTGTAACTTACTATCGGCGAGAAAATTCGAGTCCTCTGGCTTTGACGTTCAAAAAGTAAGTGAAGAAAAAATGGTAGCTCAAT
>JAUMHM010000016.1:44007542-44019823 GCA_032362435.1 Melikaiella ostensackeni | reverse complement strand
ATCCCACTATGTGTGGATGAACCTTCAAGCTTTCCAACAGACAGATAATGAGTCTATGGGAGGTTGAATCGAAAGCTCTCTGGTAATCAATCCAGGCCATCGACAGATTGCGATTATAGGCTGCAGCGTCTTTGCAGACGCTTCTGTCGATTACCGCTCCCCAGTGAGTGTGTGGAACTGGATGCGTGGGTATGTAAGCTTTTCCCCCATTTGTGGGTGCGGATTTAACATCGGGAGTTATAGGCGTGAGCCCAAGGTATCCTAGGTGGAAACACCATATTAAGAGCTGCAAATCGGTCCCTATCTACTATCTAGCGAAACCACTGCCAAGGGAACGGGCTTGGAAAAATTGTTTGCAGATGGGGTAAAGAAACATCGTAGTTGTTTCGATATCGAATCCGACCAAACAAGAAGACCCAAAGACCAAAACTACTTCTCAATTATGTTCTAAACGTGCTGCTTTCTTATCAAATATCCTACGCTATTTCTCCCAGCTCTAATGTTCCCTTTCCTTTCCTGTGAAAGTTCATCTATGTATGTTCATCAATACCTGCTACGCATTTTCTGCATTTTTTGTTTCAGAAAATACAATATCATTCAAAATAGGAGTACTATTCTACAGAATCAACTAAGTACATAGGATCACCTATTTAAACCAGAATGTACCAGAGTCAAACTACATTGAAATACAAAGAATTTATTTTTATTTCATGTTAATAGATTTTTTTAGGAGATTTTAGTAATAAACAATTTTTATGAATAAATGTGGTCGACCGCATAAAAATGTCCTTTATGGTCGGTATAAAGTTACATATAGAATCATATAGCCAGATAAATTTTCGGCATTTTAAGCCCAAGACGAACTTTTTAGGTTGAAAAACGAGTGTCCGGGGAATTTTTGAATTTGAAATTTCGAAAAACCGCTTTTCGAGAAAAACGTGTCTAAAGTTTTTGAATTCCATAAGCGCACGTACGTGATATACTTTTTCTTCAAACATGACAAGGTAAATGGTTAACTAGTGATGTCCTCTCGATAATACAGATTAATACGCATGTGCGAAGATTGCTTTGCCGTTCGCGGGTTGTAAACGTCAACTTTCTTCTCGATCTAGAGACATAGAAGTCACATTTTCAAACATATCTGAAATAAAATATCATGTGCTGCGCGGGAGTTTATGGTCCTTGCTGACGAGTATGAAATTTGCTGCACGTTAATAGAGACCAACTTTCCTCCCTCGTCACATAATAACAACATACACACACATATATTAATTTTTTTGCCGACAATTCGAATCTCCGTGAGAAATATGAAACGAAAGATTCAAAATAAATTATTTCCTCAACACCACTGAGTAATGTAATGCAATTGTGAGAATCATCGAAAATTGCTATTTGTAACTTTCACTAACAAGAGTTACTACTCAATTATCAATTTCAGAAAATATTTTTTAACTTGTGTCATTTTTTTCAGAGAAATCGAAGAGTGGCTCGAAGACAACAGCAGTGAGATCAATAGAAGAATATAAAGCATGTATGCTGCCTAAAAATAATGGAAAGGAGTTTACTTGCGAAATCGAATATAGCGATGACGAAACTTTGGAAATCAAGGAAGAAATGATCGAAATTGAACATTGCAGTGACGAAACTTTGGAAATCAAGGAAAAAATTATCGAAGGTAGAACTTTACATACTCGTAGTAAACATCTTTAAAAAATATTCGACACAAGAAAATTCGTTTGCGGCGTTATGCCACAATGCAGGTGTAAATTCTGCAACAGACGATTTAAACAGAAAGCTCACATGAATACCCATATCTCGCTTCGCGGCAACGCGAAGGAAACATAATTGTGACAAATGTGCTCGAAGTTACAATTACATAAGTGATTCAGATCGACATAAATGTTTAGAACATGTAGCAGTCAAGCCACAATTTATTTGCGACCCTTGGGGGTTTCAAACGAATCTTAAAGTTACCTTGTCAAAACGTATGACTTCAGAACATTCGAACTAAACCTGAAGAAATTTTTCATATTATAGTTCAAGATACTCTTTTGTGCATAAGATACCTACTACTAAAGTATGGGCATAAGTTTTTTTCTTTTAATTAATATATTGATTAATATTCACTAATATTATTAATTATTATATTAATTCAATATTTACTGATTTATGATCCTCCATAAAAAAGTTACCACTTAAGTATCAATTGAAGAAAACTTTTTTAAAATTATTTTTAAAGATGTAAGCAGTCTTGTATTCATGAATGTATACAAAATGTACTGCATGATCTTTGTGTTTGTCCCGTCATCTTTCTTTGTGAAAATTTTAATCTGCTGTAGAAATATGAAACGAAAGTTTCAAAGTAAAATATTTCTTTGGCGTTATTGAGTATTATAATGTGCTTGTGAGAATCGTCGAAAATTGCTATTTGTAACTTTGACTTACAAGAGTTGCTACTGAATCATCAATTGAAGAAAGTATTTTTTAATTTGTGTGATTTTTTCAGAGAAATCAAACAGTCATTCGAAGACAACAGCAGTGAGATCAATAGGAGAATATGAAGCATGTCTACTGCCTAAAAATAAGGGAAAGGAGTTTACTTGCGAAATTGAATATAGCAATGACGAAACTTTGGAAATCAAGGAAGAAATGATCGAAATTGAATATACAATTGACGAAACTTTGGAAATTAAAGAAGAAATCATACAAGGTATGACTAAATATGTAATTCAAATATTTTAACTAAAATTATGAAATAAAAAATTACAAATTACATTTTGTTAAATTTTCAGATCAAAAGACTACTGAGCAAGAACCTAATAAAAAACACGAGTCAAAATTATGTACCGTAGACATAAAAGAAACTGATAATGTGGCTGTTAATAGCAATCTGCCGACCTATAAGAAGCAGAAAATTCAGGAATCGAAACAGGAAACGGAATACAAGTACAAATGCGAAAAGTGTGACCGCAGCTATAAATGGAAAAAGAATTTGATTAAGCATCTAAAATACGCGTGCGATGTCAGTCCACAGTTCAGATGTAAATTCTGCGACCAACAATTTAAACGGAAATATAACATGAATTCTCATATAGATCGCGTGCATCAGAAAACAAACTCAAAACAAAAGAATGAACAAATTCAGGAACCGAAGAAGTACAAATGCGAAAAGTGTGCTCGAATCTATAAACAGAAGCAGAGTTTGCATACTCACAGAAAATTCGTTTGTGGCGTTATGCCACAATTCATGTGTAAATTCTGTAACAGACGATTTAAACAGAAAGCTCACATGAATACCCATGTAGATCTCGTACATCTGAAAACAAACTCAAAGACATCGCAAATGAAACATAATTGTGACAAATGTGCTCGAAGTTACAGTTACATAAGTGATTTAAATCGACATAAACGTTTGGAACATGCATCAGCCAAACCACAATTTATTTGCGACTCTTGCGGTTTTCAAACGAATCTTAAAGTTACCTTGTCAAAACATATGACTTTAAAACATCCTTACTACACCTTAAGAAATTAATCATATTATACTTGAAGAAACTGTTTTGTGCATTAGATACCTACTACTACTGTAAAATGTACACTAATGTACATTAACAATTATATTATGTTCGGACATAATAAAGTATGAGCATAAGATACTTTCTTTTAATTTAATATTAATTCAATATTTACTGATTTATAATCCTCGACTAAAAAGTTACTATTATTAATGATCAATTGATGGAATTTTTTAATTTTCCTTAAAGATGTAGGGAGTCTTGTATTTATGAATTTATTCAAAAAGCGCTCCCGCGCGTTGCGAGAGTGGGGCAACTCTTTCGCTCACTCTTCATCGCGCTCCTAGTCCCTGGATTGGCGTATGTGCATCAATCTGTATGACTGACAGAACATCCTAGTTAAACATTTATCCTGTTCGATGGCGCTGATTCAGCGCAAATGTCACACTCGCTAGTGAAGGTTAATACTTCTCGTGCAGCACACGCTACTTTGATTCCTTTGACAGTTGTAAATAGTCTTGTATTCTCTTTGTATTTTCTTTTTCTTTGTATTCTCTGTAAAAATTTATACAAATTGTACTGCATGATTTAAAATTGCTATTTGTAACTTTCACTAACAAGAGTTACTACTGAATTATATCTTTTAATTTGTGTGATTTTTTTCAGAGAAATCAGAAAGGGATTCGAAGACAACAGCAATGAGATCAACAGGAGAATCTAAAGCATATCTACTGCCTAAAAATAATGACAAGGAGCTTATTTGCGAAATTGAGTATAGCAATGACGAAACTTTGGAAATCAAGGAAGAATTTATCGACATTGAACATAGAAATGTCGGATCTTTGGAAATCAAGGACGAAATCATCCAAGGTATGACTAGATTTTTAATTAAAATATTTCAACTAAAACTGTGAAAAAAATCTGTAAATTACATTTTGTTAAATTTTTAGATCAAAAGACTACAATGCAAGAATATGATACAAAGTACCAGTCAAAATTGTATACCGTAGATATAAAAAAAACTGATAACTTGACTGTTACCAACAAACGGCCGACCTGTAAGAAGCAGAAAATTCAGGATTCAAAACAGAAACCGGAAAACAAGTACAAGTGCGAAAAGTGTGCCCGCAGCTATAAATGGAAAAAGAATTTGAATGAGCATCTAAAATACTCATGCAACGTCATGCCTCAGTTCATCTGTATATTCTGCGGCCAACAATTTAAATGGAAATATAACATGAATTCCCATATAGATCGCGTGCATCAGAAAACAAACTCAAGCCAAGGGAATCAGGAAATTCAGGAGGCAAAACAGGAACCGAAGAAGTACAAATGCGAAAAGTGTGCTCGAATGTATAAACAGAGCCAGAATTTGTATACTCATCAAAAATTCGAATGCGGAGTCATACCGCAGTTCTCTTGTAAATTCTGCGGCAAATTATTTAAACAGAAAGTTCACATGAGTGGCCATATAGTTCGCGTGCATCAGAAAAAAAACTTACAGACAGCGCGCACAAAATATATTTGTAACAGTTGCACTCGGAGTTACAGTTCCTTGGATTCTTTGAATCGACATAAACGTTTGGAACATGCAGCAATCAAACCAGAATTTATTTGCGACTTTTGCGGTTATCAAACAAATCTTAAAGTTACTTTATCAAAACATATGACGTCAAAACATCTTAACTAGTCAAACTTGAAACCTAAAGAAATTTCTCATACTGTAGTTGAAGAAACTCTTTTGTGCATTAGATTGAATGCTTATACCTACTACTATTTAAAATATACAATAATATACATTAACAAATGTATGTTGTTCTGACTTAATAAAGTATGGGCATTAGATACTTTCTTTTAATTTAATATTGATTCACTATTTACTGATTTATGATGCTCTATAAAAAAACGTTGCTACTCAATCACCAATTGAAGAAAACATTTGTTAATTCCTTTTAAAGGTGTAAATAGTCTTGTCAATCATCAGTTGAAGAAAATTTCTTAATTTGTGTGATTTTTCAGGAAAATCAAAGAATGATTCGAAGACAACAGCAGTAAGATCAACCAGAGAGTATAAAGCATATCTTTTAAAACATCAGAGGGAAGAAAATAATGTACTGCTTAGAAATAATGCAAAGGAGCTTACTTGTGAAATTGAATACAGCAATGACGAAACTTTGGAAATCAAGGAAGAAATTACTGTAACTCAATATACCATTGACGAAACTTTAGCAATCAAGGAAGAAATCATTCAAGGTATGACCAGATTTATACTTAAAATATCTTAATTAAAACTATGTAATAAAAAGTTGTAAATGACATTCTTAACAATTTTTAGATCGAAAGACTGCAGGGCAAGATCCTGATAAAAAATACGAGTCAAAATTGTGTACCGTAGGTACAAGAGAATCTGATAATTTGGCTTTTATCAGCAAACTGCAGACCCAAGAGAAGCAGAAATTTCAGGAATCAAAACAGGAATCGGAAAACAAGTACAAGTGCGAAAAGTGTGACCGCAGCTATAAATGGAAAAGAAATTTAAATGAGCATCTAAAATACGTATGCGACGTCATGCCACAGTTCAGATGTCAGTTCTGTGGAAAAAAATTTAAACATAAAAAGTGCATGAATGCCCATGTAGTTCGCGTGCATCAGGCAACAAACACAGTGACATCGCAAGCGAGGTAGAATTTTGACAAATGTGCTGGAAGTTACAGTTAGTCAGGTGGTTTAAAGCTACATAAATGTCTAAAATGCTTAGAAGTTAAGCCACAATTCATTTATGATTATTGCGAGTAACAAACGAATCTTAAAGTCGCCACGTGGATCTTGTACAGCAGTGTAATTGCGACAAATGTTCTCAAAATTACAGTTCCCTGAATAATTTATATCGACATAAACGTTCCGATCACTAAGTAGTCGAATTACAATTTTGTTGCTATAGTTGTGGTCACAAAAAACAGAAAAGTGTAAATTATCAAAACATATTACTTCACGCCATTTCAAGTAATTTAATTGCATACACAAATCTTTAAAACCTTGAGGAATTTCTCATACTATAGTTGAAAAAAAGTCTTGTGCATTAGCTTAAATTATTTTATACCTAAAATTACTGTTCAATCTTTTCGCATATCGAAATAAAATACAATAAGCTGACATGTTAATTGTATCCAATGTTTTTGAGGAGGTATGTAAATTTTACCATTTGATGTTAATTTTTGTTGTAGGTAGAGATTACTCTTGAATTGGGATAAAGATTACAGCTCGTTTTGTTTAAAGCTTCTGAAACTGTAAATTTACCCCTCACCGATATCAACACTTTTGTCAAACTCTGTATTTGTTAATATACATTTTGTCAATATTGTGATAAATGTATGAATTAGAAGTTATAGGTTTCTTTGAAATTATATTTACTAAGTGTCACTGCTTATTCATAAATAAAAGCAAGTATTTTTAAATATATTTTAAGGAATTTTGTACTCACAGTTCGTTTCCATAATTTAAAAGGTAAATATTCTACTTTTACTTCAGTAAAATACAAATTCGATACATTAATTTTTCATAATTGATTCTTCTTTCGAGTTTCGTCTCTTGATTAATTCTTCAGCGATTTCTTCGCTGTCGGTGTCATTCAATTCAAAATTAATAAATCGTTTAGAACATACTTAACATCGGTATCACCAGAAAGAATTTCTTTGAAAGCGTCTTGTTTTTCAAAGTATAATTTCTTATGGTTTTTAAAAAATGAATCAAAACTTTGTAAAAAAATGGGGCAGAAAGGGCCAGAATTATGGATTTCATATGTTTTAAGGAATTTTTTTATTTCAAATGAGAATAAATAGGAAAAGGGGAAAAGAGGAGAATAGGTAAAAAAGGTACGGAATGTGAACCCTGGAATGTGCTTAATCTCCCAAATTCCATTATTTATACTAATGAACCTAGTTCAAAATTAGGTTTCTGTATGTGAAATAGTGATTAATTTAATTTCTCAGAAATTCAAAGCATTTGTTATTAATAATAATTATTTTGTTTCAGATCGTGATCTAATATGTCCTCGGTGTGGAAGGGGATATAAATTCAAACAGAGCCTGAGGGCTCATATGAACCATGTATGTGGTGGACAAAGAAAATTCATTTGCGATATTTGTCAAAATAGCTTCACTCAAAATGTTAGCCTTCGACGCCATCTGATGAGAAATCATAACATTTATCGACCACCAGGTCTACGTGGAAGAAAAAAAAGAACTTCCTAAAAGATATATAAAGTATAATCATAAAATGAAAATCATCATATTTATATAATAATCAATTGTTTCTGAAAAAAATTATGTAATACGGTAACAAGTACAGTATTCTTGTCATAGTTATTGGTGTGAGGATAATGAACAATGAACATCAATTTTATTAAAATTGGATATTATCTCTTAATCGTATCATTCAATCAACCTTTTATCCTTATATGTGTACGAATTTTCCAAAAAGATTCCTTATATAATATCAGCCGAGCTTGAGAAATATTTATTTGCAAATCAAAACTATAATTACAAAGTTTCAATTTGAAATACAATCAATTTTAATTAGAAAAGTTTAAGTGTCCCTTCCAAATAAATGCGATTTCCATTTTTGTCCAGTATGCATTATATATAGGAAAATCTTTTAAAATAAAAAAATGTTTACTTCCAAGCGTTCAAAACTGGACAGTTTTAAAATTTCAGCGTATAGAAAATTGGATGAAGTTGAAAATATTGAAGTTTATAAATATAATATATAATATGCGTTTAAAGTTGAACCATGTAAAATTGGAGGTCCAAAAAATCGGACTGTTTAAAATTGAAGCATTCAAAGTTAAAGAATTGTAAATTTGAGGTAATATTAGAAAAGAAATAACAAAAAATTTGACAGGTACAAAACTGAGGACACTGGAATCGGTACAATTTAGAATTCATTTTTATTTTTAATTGAAATGGTCGAAAATCCTGCATGGTCTGGAAAGATTACCGGTTATTTCCTGATTTTCACCTTTAAATTAATTGCTGATATTTACAAAAATTTCCAGACAAAAAAAAACTGCCACTCTATACCTTTAAAAAAAGTTTCTTGATTTTTTCATAACCACTCCCTTTTCCTGTACGAAACTGAAAATTTTGCTTCTTAGATGATTTATGTCAATAAATTCTAAATAAATTATAATTTGTTTCTAATGCATTTAAAAATCGCTTTGTAAATATGTAAATGATATGTATAATTTAAGACTAATTAATCTACTAACAAAAGAAGTATTTCCACATAAATACTTTAATTTAACAGTTGATGAAAAAATTTCTTATTAATAATTCTTATTTTGTTTCAGATCAAGCAAAGCAGTCAGGGATGGCCCAACACAAATCGCAACACCCAGATTATGTCGGCGAAGAAGACCAATCAGTCCACTGCCCTCGATGTGGCAGAGGATATAAATTTAGGCACAGTTTGCTGACCCATATGAAAAATGTATGTGGTGGTCAAAAAAAATTTATTTGTGACATCTGCCAGAGAACCTTCACTCAAAATGTCAGTCTTCGTCGTCACCTGATGAGAAATCATAACATTTATCGACCACCAGGACTACGTGGAAGAAGAAACAAATACTCTTAAAAATTATATAAAACATAATAATCAAAGTATTTTTTACTATAGAGCCTTAATAACGAAAATGATTTAAATTTTATAAATTCGAATTACGATTTAATATTCAATTTTTATTTTAACATTTGCATAGTAAGAGCAAAATAAATTAGTTACGATTTCTGAGATAAATTTAATATTTTTCATAAGTTTTTGTAGTTAAATAAATGTATTTAACCAAAAAATTAGAAACGTAGAAGATTTATTCACTAAATTTGACAGTTTTTATTGTATACAGAATAGGAAAAATAATGAACTTCTTTTTGAGAAAAACAAAGTTTTTTTTTGCAACATGGAGACTTAAAAATTATTTTTTTTCGTGAAGTTATTGAATAAGTTTATATTATTAATAAAAGGTAACACTTGGATAAGAAACTATATAAATCAGGAAGGCCACTTAAATCAAAAATAAAAAAATATCTGTTTTCTCGGTCTTCAGACATTTTTTCAGGTCTTTAAAATCTTTAAAAAAATCTATTTAAAAGTAAATTAGGAATTAATGTACTTAAAGCATTCATTTCCACAATTACAAAATTTCCAAATTGAAAACTTATACATTAAAAATTGAGCAATTTCAAATACAAAATTCTAATAATGTACAATTTCAAAGCAAAATTGTATCTTGAAAAAGTTCTATATTGAATAATTCCTAATTTAAAATCTTTTGCACTTAAACATTTTTCAAACAAAATCGTCCAAAAATTCAAAATTGTAGAATTTTAAAATGATAGTAAACGATTTCAAACTTCAAACTTAAAAAATAGCATAATTTCAGATTTTACACTTTCAAAATAATTACATGAAACTTTCAAATCTAAATCTAAATATTTTAAAATATTGATGTTAGCGCCTCTAAGGTCCCTTACCATCTCTTGAAGTTGAAAATTTGATCAATTTGAGAATATAAAATTCTATCATTTCTTATGTATTGCTTACAAGCGCGAGACTTTATGAACAAAATTGTTACAAGTTTCTTCCATCAATTTTCGGAAACAATACGACCAACGAAAATTCTTCACATTAACCATATCCACAATGCTGTAAAATTTGTCGTGCCCTTAAAGCATCGTAGAAATGAATGTTGTCAATATCCAAAGTACAAATGTCCACATTGCAAATCAGCAGCGAATAGACGGGCGAACACTTACAGACACATTCGTTTATGTCATCTGTGTCAACAAGTTTTCTGTATTTATATTTAGGAAAAAAATTTCCTGCGAAATTTTTGCTAAAGACTCTTCATAGTTTAAAATGATTTTTCGAAATCAGTCAAAGAAATAATCATAACATTGGATGAGGAACGACGTTCCTATTTTTCAAAATATTTTCTATGAAGTGATTTGTATACAAAATTAGCTGATACCGTTTCAGAATAGCAGATTCGATCATTATAGTTTTAAACACCGTCAATAATGGAATTGATTCAAAATGTTTTGATCGAATTGATCAGAATAAATATGAAAAATTGGTTAAATTATATACGCCTAATTCGAATTCTTTTTTGATTGATTACAGATTCGAATTACTATGGTGGTATTGTATTCCACGTACGATCGAAGACTCTTCATCCAAATTCTGAGTGCCCAAAGTGTGGAAAAATATACAAAGCAATAAATAATATGTGTTGGCACTTGAAAAACGAATGTGGAGTTGAAGCAAACTTCAAATGTCCATACTCCATATTGCCCTGCTAGACCAAAACAGCGTGCAAATACTTACAGACGTGTGCGAAAGTGTCACCAAGGGCTAAAAGTCGTTTTCGTCGAAGTGTGATTTTTATGAAACTTCCACCATTAAAATTTTATTTCTTTAAAAACAATTTTTATCCTAACTTTAGCATTTGTTCTACAAGTCACCTGAATTTGTTTACTAATTTTCAGCCAAGTTCATATTATCTATTGAAATTTTTAAAATTTCCCCACTAGGATGCCCTCCAATAAATGTCCAATAGATCCTTACAGAATTTCTATAAGTTTCTGGTGGTACCTAATAGTAGTGCCACACCGGGATGTGTATCCTATATGGGATTCCCACCAGATCTTGAAATGGCTACTACATGTATTTCCAAAAAGAATCCATGTTTCTATAAATATCTATACGAACGTTCTGAATAAGATTTTTAGACGTCGCGCCAAGTTTCTACAATGTGGATCTATATGGAAGTTACCAAAATGTAATTCATCTGAAATTCCTAATAGAAATTCTGTTAGTTTCTAAATGGATGTTTTGAACAGAAATTTTCAGACGTCGCGCCAAGTTTCTACCTCAATATGGATCTATATGGATTTTACAAATATGTAATCCATATGCGATTCCAAAAAGAAATTCTATTGGTTTCTATATGGATGATCCGACAGGATTTTTCAGACATCGCGCTACGTCCCTACCTCTATATGAATCTATTTGGATGTTACAAATCCATATGTAATGTATATGCAATTCCAAATAGAACTTCTGGTGCTTTCTATATGGATGTTCCGAAAAGGATTTTTCAGACTTCGCGTGTTCGAAACACGTTCTGTACAAATTCTAGAGGAATGTTAAAAACATTACGTGACAAGTGACATAATGTTACATAACATGCATAATGTAATGTAATGTTACATAAGGTTACATAATGCTCCAGAACTTTGAGTAGGGACTGTTCTGTAACAATCTTTAATTCTGTAACATTATGTAACATTATGTATAAACATTATTATGTCACACTATTATTTCAGGTTGGGTGGGGGAAATTCAAGATGTCGGCACGCCTATAGGGCCAAAAAATAATACCAATTGACAAGGGACGAACCTGCATTTTTTTTTAATAACTTGGAAAAACATGATTTTTCACCACATATATTTGGATATCATTATAGTTTTTATTTTCGAAAAGTGACTCAATTAAATAATAAAATCGATATTTTTTTGTAAAGGTTTTATTATTTAATTGAATAGATGAAATAAAAGTAATGTATAATACACTTATGTTAAAAAATGTTTTTTTTCCAGGTTTCGTTTGACAAGAGTGAAAGAAATTTGCTGGGATGGTTTGGTCATATTGAGAGAATGAGTGAAGAACGTTTAACGAATCAAGTATATTTAGGTAAAGTGAGAGGTAGC